>JANZLQ010000095.1:36331389-36434312 GCA_026212715.1 Elanus axillaris
TTTTTGGGGGGGGGGGGGGGGGGGGGGGGTGGGTTTTTCTTTGCTTCAACCCTCAGGTTTTGGGCTGCCTGCTTCTGTTACTACCGAGGAAAAAAATTAATCTTGTATCAAAGGAAGACTTTTGTTCAGCCCAAATGGACTTTTTTCTTTCTCCTGGTTTGGGCTTCCTGATGAAATAACTGGAGTTTTTTGTCTGGCTATTGTTCTTGTTTGTGGGCACCAGACAACAGAAAAAGCTGTATTTTGAGTCAGTTGCTTTCCAATTTCCCAAATCTCTGCCTCATCATCCATCTTAACAGCCCCTTAAACATTACCTCTTAATCACTAAGAAAGTTTTCAATAACACTGGACCGCAAACCAAGCCAACATATGCTTGTTCACTGATACTTTCCCAACACTAAAACCACTTTGAAATGTCCCATTTAGCCACTTTTAGCCCATCTAATATGGATTTTATGACATTTTAAGCCAAATATTGATAGCAAGTCATATTCATTTATAAATCTATTTCACCACCACAACTGCCTCATAAAAGCACTATTAAGCTCATTAGAAAAGGTCTATTTTTCCATTAAATCACATCAGCTGGTATCAATTATATCACCACCTTCTCAAATGAGCCTGCTACCACCCATACTAATAGTGCTTCTGCACTGATCAAAGGTTAATAGCTCTGTGACCATATAGCCCACACCCTCTTAGAGCATAGCTTTCTTTCAGTCCCCTTTTATTCTAAAATGTATGAAAAAGGACCAGTCTTTGTCCTGAGAGCTCTTTAGCCTGTTCCTCCAAAAACGTTAGAACAAGCCAGTTGCGAATTGGTTGATACAAAACTGTGTAGCTCATCCCCAGGGCTGCAGAGCCCCCAGGCAGGGACACACTAACTGGTCTTTTGCAAGGGACACAGAGCAGATGATTTCACTGTGCCCCAGCTCTGCCTGCAGCTCCTCTGGAAGTCTCCCAGTGCCAGAGCCCAAAGCTGCCATTGCTTCTTCTGTCCCTGAAACGTGTCTGGGGGTGTGAAGCCGCTGGTTTTGTCCTGTTTGTGTGCTGCGAGCCCCTCCTCAGCCCCCACACCCTGGCTCAAGCACAGCACCCAAGAGCTGGGTGCTGCTCCTGCATAATAGTGACTGCTCACAGTGAACAATAATTTCACCCTTGGCAGCAACCAGGTCTAAGTATTTTCACTCCATATTTTGACCTGATATATGTAACACAAATTTAGCTGCTGTTGATTTAATCACAAAGTTCTGTGTTCCTTCATGTTCTTTTTTGCAAGTTCATTGTACTTACTATTTGAAGCTTACAGGGAAATCCCCTGTCGAGCCAGGAGCTGTGATGGGCAATGGTGGGACAGCTCAGATTGACCCGTGGGCCCATCACCACATTAGCTTACAGTCAGTGGTTTGCACACACCTCGCCTGGGGACCTCTCACTCATGGGCCAATTGCTTTACCCGAATGTGCCCTAAGGTCCAGGGGAGAGGGAGGCAGAAAGGGAGGCAGGAGGGTTGATGCGTCAGAAATGAAGATGCCTTTATATACAGTGTACAGCAAAACCACTCATCATGCATTCTGTACCTTAGCAACCCAGCTGTGCGGTGACTTCTTTTCTACAGCTTTAAAAAGACCAACTTTTTAATGTGATTGAGCTATCTTCTGCCTAGACAATTACTAGAGGATGTGAGGTTACAGGCTGAAAGGCTAAATCTTTTTGTCGCTGCAGATCCAGTGAGATCTACTGTCTTAACCTTAGATGGACCTTCCTTCCTTCCTTCTCTCATTTTTCCAGTGGCAGCTGAGCAGGATTAAAGCTGCCATACCACGAGGGCCCATGCCAGGGAACAAAGGCTAGAGTTTTATTGAGAAGTGCAAAGCCCAGGGGATGTTTTGTCAAAGGGGTCATGGCTCAGCATCCAAAGCACGTTGCTTACAGCTCTGGTCACAGTTTAGTTGTTTAATTCTCTAAGACTGCTTACAAAAGGCAGCTTGAAAGCAGCAAGCATCTGTCAATGCCTGTCTCAAAGGTATGCCAGTTATTTAAAAGGTGATGTTTGACAAGTCTGCGGATGGGGTTGCAGAGCATCATGATTGCAGGCTAAAGAAACACAAAACCAAGGACACGCACCTGCAGCAGAGAAACAGCATCAATTCAAAAGCACTGAGTGATGCCAGCCTGCTGCACACAATGGCTGAGTTGACTTGGGGTAGAAGTAAATGCTCTTGGTGTGGCCCCAGCCTGAAAGGCAATTCTAAAAGGTGCCAGGCAGGTATTCAATGGATCAGCCCTGACGTGCAGCTAGTTTAGAAATCACAAAAAAGCAGCAGCAAATGAAACTGATCTGGAAAAAGTTGATCCTAGCCTGAAGTTCTTTGATCTGTGTCTTGGACGCAAACTGGAGAGAATGAAACTGCAAGTGGCAAACATCCAATGCAGGAAAAATGTGGATTTACTAAACTGGGAAAAAGTCACTTGCTGCAGAGGCTGATTGCATAGGAATGCATACAGTATATAATAGACATCCAAAGACTACTGGAAAACAATCACTGCTCAGTGAGCACTGTTTTGCCAAGACCTCTTGCTATTTAAAATTTATGTTGCAGCTGTGCCGAAAAACCAAGCAGACCTGAGCTTCACTGTGCCACAGAGAAAAGAAAAAAAAATTATGCAGAGAAAGAGCTGTGAGCAAAATCTATGGCACATGGTACATGGCTGTGCCCTGCAGCTGATGCTCACAGCATCACGCTGAATGACAACATTTAATTCTTCATCATTTAGAAATTTCTTTTTCCAAAAAAGAAATAAATGTTCCATGTTGTTACATTTCATCCTTCTGAACTTCTCAGCTGGATGCACGTGGCTGAGATCTTATTGTCTCTTATGAAACCGTGTTTGCCTGTCTTTCTGGTAGTCTGGATGCAGGCTGGAGGCTAAAGACTGCAATTACTGGCTCAGCAGGTGAGACTCCTGCAAGCTGGTATCCAAAGGCACATTTTTGCTTTCATGTTTCAGCTAGAAATAAGTTTCAACACAGAAAGAACAAATATGGGCTTCTACACCTGTTTTGAATAAAGCCTCCAGTATCTGTAACTGGCTCATCTAACACAGGATGACTTGGATCACACAGGAATCTGACCAAGACCTACTGCAGCAATCCTTAAACTGTCATCCACAGACAACTTGTGGTCCCAAGGATGTAATGCAAAAATCAAAGGAGATGTTGCCTTGGATAATCTCAGAGATGGAGCCACAAAGGTACATTATGGACCTGGACTTTCTCAGATCAAGTTATGTTCAGATACAGGGTACTGTTTCTGATCACTAGAGAGACAAGCTAGCTCTAAAGACAAGCATGGCTCTGAAAAGAGTTGTACTGTTCAGCATTATCATGGTATAAATTGACTGCCACCATGTACAAAGTGCTTTATATTCCCTAAGTACAGACTGTTCATCTTATTTGTGCATCGTAGAAAATTGCAAGCCTCAGGTGAGGGTAGTACTGACAAATTGTGTTTCTCCATTTTGTGAAATAATGCTGCAGTCCCAGTCAGTCCAGCTTAACTTTACCTACAAAACCCTCACATGAGATTGCCACTCAGCCTAATTTCATGGGCTTGTCCCACCTGGAAAGAATTGCCAGGCACAGACGCTGGTTTGTTACACAGAGCACTAGATGCCTGTAAAAACATGCCAAATATCCTATCAGCCAGCAAATCCTCCCTGGGCATTGCTTGTCCTCTCCCTCTGTCACTGAGATAGCCTCATGCCATGACCATGCTGCACTCTGCATTCACCTCTGTTCTGAGACATGTCCTACGTCTTTGCTGCCAGCAGACCGCAGCTGTATTCCTCCCTTACCCCATGAGCACCAGCATCTTGGGGTGCCTGTGGAGGGAAGGCCAGGCTGAGGAATAGGATGGAGCCACGCTGCCCAGAAATGGGAAAGGCTGGGGTCATGAGAGCTGGAAAGGAGGAAAAGAGTGGTCAGTGATGTACAGAGTGGGCAGGAAGCTATGTGAGGCAAGGGCCCAGAGATGAGCCATGGGAAAGAGGAGGACACATCCTATGGCATCTGGACAAGACAATCCTTGGGGACACTGTCCAGCTGCCAAGGGTCTCCAGGGACACTCAGCTGTCTCTGGAGGGAGCATGTGCATGTGCTGAGTGGCCTTGCTGCCCTGCAAGGGAGGTCCCTGAGAGCCAAAACCAGTGCCCCAGTGCTTTGGGACAGTGTGGTAGGATCTCTAGGGAAGCTGTGCCAGGCATAGGCCTTCCAGCATGACCCTTCTGCTCAGCAACATCCCTAACTGTCTTTATTGTTATCTTGTGCTTGAGATTCATGATGGAGAATCACTTATGCTCTGAGTAAGAGCAGATAAAAATAGTGCTAATATAACGAGGATGAGAGATGAATTTACAAAGTGGAGCAAGAAAGCCCAGAAGCCCCTCACAGTCATTATATGCTCCCACAGCTTTCAGACGTGCTTTCAACAGCAAATGCTCTTGCTGTTTGTTAGGCAAAGAAGGAAATTGCCTATGACAGTAGCAGATGTCTGGAAGGCTTCATATTGGAGTGATTTCTTTTTTTCCCCTCTCCCTTCAATATACCTCACTGCTATCCGCTTTGTAACTTTGCTTCCTTCAACCAAAATATGTGGGGCTTAGCTGCCAGCAGATGTGTAGAGCATGTGGTAAGCCATCACATCAAACCTTGCACCAGGAAAGAACAGACTGGTCATCTGTCATTTTCTAAGGCAGCATCAAGCTTCAATGAGGCATTTCTTCCATGTCAGAGACAGACGCTGCCAAAAACACATATGGCTTTTTTCAGGCTCATCCTCAGTTAGGGTGTTGCAGTTTCTGTCCAGTGCAGAGGGTCTGACCCTTCTGATGTGGGCTAGTACACCTGCAGCTAAACCTTTGAGAAAGCACTATGGATTTGTAAAATTTTTAAGCACTTGCTGATGAAAGACAAGCAGAAGGCTCAAGAGGGCAAAGAGCCAAGAGCTCAGGCTACCATGATAACTGGATCGCTGGTGCTCACACTCCTTTGGATGGTGTGACAGGTACTCCCAGTTGCACAGTGGCCCAGCTTCAGAAGGATGGGGTTGGGACATAGAAATAAACCTACTTGCACCACACCAGACTAGCCGCCTAGACCCCTCTTACAAGCTGCAGGAGCTCTGAGTTTAAGCCTTATCTTAAGAAAAAAGGCCATTTCCCCCTCAGAGTTCAGCCCTTTGAATCAACAGGCCAGGGTGACACCCTGCCCCGGTGCTGTCTCTCACCTGTCTCGCACCCATGCTGGCTCTAACTGCATTCTGCTCAGCACGCAGCGCTGCACAGACCCTGAGCAATCCCTGCCACGCTGTGAGGCTAATGCAGAGGAAGTGGCTAATTTAAACTCTCCGAATCATTCTGGAGTCTTTTGTGGGTACTTACCTCTCCTATTCTAATAGACAAGGGCTCTAGGGAAGCTACCTTGCAGTCTGAGCTGTATTTAGAGTGACAGGCAGCTGATGCAAAACAGGTTCAAAGGCAGTTTGGGAAAGATAAGTTGGGTAGAAAGAGGCCTGGCTCACCCCTCCCCATAGCCACAATAAAGCATTTGATGTGTCCCTTCTCTACACTTGATCACGTTCCTGCTGCCTCTGTGATTCATATTATGCAACTGATTGACTTTGCAAGATATGAGAACAAAGTGTCTCCTTGCCCTGCTCCCTGATGTGCATTAAGTGTGTTAGACTGGAAGGCTGAAGCAGAAATCAAAACAAGCCCTCAAGCTTGGTTTCTCTGCTAATCACCAGTGCTCATATCCTTGTTACGCTGAGGGACTCTGCTACGGTAATCTAAAGGCACCATCCTGGGCATGCTTCCATTGGTCTGCAGAGCTGTTCAGTTGCAGCTTCCCAGTGAAGACAGCGACACTTTCTGCGTCAAGCAAAAATTGTGTTCTAACAAGATTTTTCTCTTTGAGGGTTAATGAGCAACTCTTGAAGCAGCCTCTGATCAATGAGATGTGGCAGGAGGCACAGAGGCCACCTGTCTTGCCAGCTGCATCCCAATCACAAAAGTAAAAATGTCACGGAGAAAAGAGTAGGACCAAAGGCATCACCTGCTCAAGCAGTGCCGTAACCCCTGAAAGCATGGCTCAAGGTATTTCTCATGAAAGCTCAGACTGCTCCTGCTCAAGAACTCACTGCCCTAGGCCCAGCATATTCCAGTTTAGCATCTTTGGCCTGGTGCCACAACCCCAAGCCTGGTCTGTCAAAAGGACTGCACACGATGATGCTCATGCTAGGAGGGAACAGGCAGTGTCCACAGATGACACCTACCTCATGTACTTTCATAGCCAAGGTACATCAACGTGACAGTGCTGAGTTTAGCAGTTACTCCACTCTATGAAAATCTTGTGTTGACAGGAGAGGGTTTTGCTTCTGGTTTTCTCCATTTTCCTGCAGCCAGCTGTGGATGGCCTTTACTTATGGCTCCTGGATAATACAGGCTGAATCCTGCTGTGCTGTTTTGCTGCTTTTTAAATTCTCTAATATATGTGCACTTGGTCCAAACCCCATCAGTCCAGTAGGGGAAGCAGGTTGGACTTTGTCAGCAGCAGAGACCAAAGCA
The DNA here is from genome assembly GCA_026212715.1 of Elanus axillaris. Lineage (NCBI taxonomy): Eukaryota > Metazoa > Chordata > Aves > Accipitriformes > Accipitridae > Elanus > Elanus axillaris. The sequence continues at coordinate 36,338,017 of JANZLQ010000095.1, forward strand.
GGCTCAAATTTTAAAGAAATTAGCTCTAAAATCCTCCTTGTCTTTGTTCTGTATGAGTCACACAAGGTAATGAGCAGCAGAGGTTGGAAGTGGAATAGGGACAGCTCTAAGAGCAGACAGATTATTATTTTTTTTCCTCTTCAATTTCCCTTTCATATATTGTCTGGAGTTGTTCAGGGGGGGCGGGGGAAGATATGCTACCCCCAGCCGGAGATCAACAGAGCCTTAGAGAAGATCTTCAGTCTAACAGTATCTGCTTGATATCAAGCAGTAACAAAACAGTAACAGACCCTGAACCCCAGCCTGAGCCGCAGTACACCCGCAGATGTTATTATACAGGGATATAGAAGCTATTCCCAGCCAAGAGTCCATCCAATTTTTATCCAGCCCTATTCTGTGTTCTGCAGCTCCTAATGTATTTTCAGGAAACCTGTTTCAGTACTGGTGCAGAAACATGACTATCTCAGCCACGCTCCACTGATTAATTAACTGGCCCAATTACCCAGAGTTTACAATTCAGTGAAGCAAATACTTTGTTTAACTGCAAGTACATCAGATCAGACCTCCAAGGGGCTCAGGTGGAGACACCCTCCCCCTTCCTAATCAGTCCAGAATCTCCAAATACTCGGCCATGGATGAGCAGTACTGAATCTGGCACATACAGGGCTCAGAAGCAGTGTAAGCACAGACTTGCTAATGAGGAAAAGCATGGAGAATTGTAACATGAACAATCCTGCACAAGTAATGAAGGGTGGGGAGAGCAGAGTGTGCTGTCCATGCAGTCTGCTGAAGGTCAGCTCAGTATGAATGGATGAGATACAGAAGCTTTCAATCAACTACATGGCTAAGCAGATAAAGTTTTTCCCAGAACGTAAAAAGCTACCATCTTGGGACCACTCAGTACTGAGAAGTGCGACTAGGACTACACAGCCAAAAGTGCAGGACAGCAGGTAGCTGTGAACTTGTGACAGCTAGGGAGAAAACCAGTCAGCTTGGATGCAGCAGCAGTATGAAAGGTTTGCAAGACTAACAAGAAAGATGACAGACTACAGGGGAAGAGCAACAGAGACCAAAGAACAAAAGACCTGGAAGTACAGACAGGTGAAGAGCAAAGGCTGGGGCAGCCTGGTATTGCTGGAGAAATGGAAGGGAAAGGTTGCTGAGGGCAGGACAACATGCAGGGGGTGCAGAAAGTCAGGTATGCCAGGTTGAATCTGTATACAATGCCCTTCTTGCTACCAACAGCATGGGCTAAACTTTTCAGATTTGAAAACTACCTGCCTCTCCTAGTCTGGACACATTTGTTTTCCTGGTGGCCTGTCAGGAAAAGCTATGGTATGTGAATTGCTGCAACCTCAATGCCATTCTCTGGACAGGATGTGGGGTCTTCTGCTGATGACTTGTCTGTGCTTTGACCTTACCAGAGTGCAGGACTTTTGGTCACGCCATAAACACATTCTTCAGTTTTACAACCAGGAATGGCATCCTAGGAACCTGGTTCTCGGAGCAGTGATCTATGTTATCAGCACAGGTCATTCTTTCAATACTCATTCTGTTGTTTTTCCCCCATTGTTTACACACACATTTCAATTCTGACTTCACTTCAACCTTAATATTTCTGTTACAAATCTCTTATACATGTATATGTGCAATAATCAATATGCCCTGCCGCATTCAGATGTTCAGTAAAAGGTTAGAAGATGGGTATTGCTCTTCAAAATGGCTGTAGACCAACTGGAGAGAGTCCAGATCACAGAACTACAAGGCAAGATGGAAGATGGAGAGCTTGTTCAATCTAGAAGTGAGCAGACCAAAGGGACACTTGGTAATGATACATGAAGTACCTGAATGTCACATCCATAAAAGGCTGCAATTACAGAGAAGAAGATAAACTGTTCACTGTGTCCATGCTGGTTAAAGACAACAAATGTTTGTCCTGAATTACAGCAAGTAAGGACTAGATTAGACAGCAGATGAGATTTTTCCAGCTCTAAGATCATGAAGTACTAGACTGGATCACCTGGGGGAGGGCTTCTAACACCACTCAGAAAAGCTCCTACTACAAATGTAGTTTATTTGCCTCTGCCTTGGACCTTGGTGAGGCTCTAGGTGGCCTTTCTGCATTCCCTCAGCAAGGGCTTATTGAGGAGGTAATAAAACAGGAATCTAAAGTTCAGCTTTGATACCCACATGTAAGGTTCTTGGTTAAATGTTGGGTGCACAGCATATCCTGCTCCTAACAATCCCACCTGGCTGTCTCAGAGACAAACACAGAACTGCTGTTGAGTAGCAGGGACCCACTGGTTCTGTACAACCTGTCTTCAACACAGGAAATGCAGCTGCCCTTCACAATCCAGACCTTCCCAGTCTTACCAAGCTTTGCTGCCCTTTGACCACTGCAGCAAGCCAAGCTAGGCTTGATCATCAAACCTATTCACTTTTTTTTTTTTCCTTTTTCTTCTTTAACTAAATGGATTTCCACCTACTCTGCAGCCCTGGGGAAAAGGAAGTTGATATTCTGGCTGGAGAAAGCAGCTCACAGTGACCAATCCCAAGGGAAAAGATGATATCAGTGTTTCTGAGTTTCCAGTTAATTGTGTTTACTGAAGAATGCATAACATTAGAGGGCCTTGAGCATTGGCCAAGTTTGTAAAAGTAAATAAAGACAATTCCAGTCTAATGTTAGAAAATTGACCCTGGGATTATTTCTGGGCTCACTTCTTCCAGCAGCTAGAAAAAACCCTGATGCATATGATGTGAAATAAAGAGCACTAGATTCATACCTTGCTATTCAACAAATAAACGTGTTTAACTGCTGTAGCTAGAAGGCATCTCTCCTTCAGAAGACAGGTCACAAGACAGAAGAGCAGCTCCTTCTTAGGGCGTCTCTGGTGGCCACCTTGCAGCTTATCAGACTTCCAGCCGTCTTCTCAGGAGGACCCACTGCAAAATATGCCATGTTAGGAAGCAGCAGGAGTGGAGATGCTCCATAAATGGGGACAAGCCAGGAGCTGAGGTTGACCCCAGCATAGGCTGTGCCCTCACTGAGGGGCACTATTCCATAGCACCTGCACGGGGACCAACTAATGGTCCATCCACAGCCATAGGATGGATCAGGTTAGGGGACATTTAGGAAGCCCTATCAGGAGCAGCACAAGATGGAGTTGGAGGCAGACCTACCTACAACATAGCACAGAGGAGAAGGGGGTGGCTAAAGGCCTGAGTTTAAATAGAGCTCCTTGCCCATGAGCAGAGGATATGGGTGGGGGCCCAGGTGAGGCTGGTCAGGGCAACTAAGGTCCATCAGTGTCCTCAGGGTTCTGGCATCACATCTGTCCTCTGAGTGTGCTCCTCAGATGGGCAGAGCCATCTTTGCCCTCCCCAGGAAGAGCTGCACAGCACTGCTCATCCCAGAGATGAAGGCAACCATCAGGTGCTGCCCAGTTCTTCTCTGATCCTTTCTAGCCTCATCACTCTGCCACCTTGCTTTCTGCCTGGCCACGTGATGTCAGCTGGTTCCTGCTGACTCCTCCTGTGCTTCACGAGCACATCTTGCAAATTGCTCACAGCAATCCTAACAGAGCCATTTCTGGCCAGTAGAGTCCCATTAGCCAGCAACTCTCTCCTCAGTCTCTAATGATTCAAACCACAAAGCCATTTGTCATGCTACATCTTCTTTCCCAGTGAGTAAAAGTCAATTAGTGTTTTCAACTTTGCTCTGAAATAGCCCTGGCTTCTTCTTGCTTCTTTATGCTACCAGGAAACCATCTACAGTAATGACTTGTTTGGATGTCTAGTGCTGTGTTGCAGCAAATTTCAAGCTCTCTAAACTTTCCTTTCTGCATACCAAACTCCTTAAGCAGGAGGCACATTTTGCTGCCAGAAATTCCAAGATTAATTAGGTTTTGAACCTGTCATATGGCCATTTTTAAGATTTTATTTTTATGTTTTATGCTTAAGAAAATAATGATGATTTTTGCTACGAGACCTTTTTTCCTATCTCAAACACCTAAATTTTCAGCAGCCTTTCTCATTGTCTTAATCCTGTCCTAGTAGTGGAATAAACTCCTGAAAAACAAATATTCCAAAAGGTCTGTGGGATGAGGCCTGGTGATCTACACAGTCCAAGCATGTGCAGCAACCACAGGTGGTCCTGTGGCCATCAGGGAGTTCTGACAGCCTGATGTCCCCTGGGGGGCCTGGCTAGCACCGGCTGCTGTCCCACAGTGCTGGCCCAGGCTCCCCATGAAGTGACTGGCTGCAGCCGTGCCCAGGGCCAAGTTTGCGAGGGGCTTGAAACAAGGGGCTGTTGCATTCAGAAGCAAATCAGCTCCAAACACAAGCTGCTGAGAGTCAAGGTGAATTTCTTTTGCATTTGTCAGTGTTAGGATATAATAAGGTATTAAAACTTGACTAGCGTGTAGTAATTGTATTAGAGCTGCAAGGGTTTTCAAGTTAAAATAGAGTAATGTTTCTAAAATGAAAAATGCAAAACTAGTGACTGCTATCCTATTGATATTTTAATTTGAAGGTGTAAGCCATTACTCAGAGCAAATTCAAATTAAATAAGCTTTTTTATTAAATTATTTAATTGCCTGGCCATTTTTAGTTAAAGAATATTCAATTCAATTATTAAATAAAATCCTATGTGCTTAGGTTCATTCCTGCTCAGCAATGAATCTACACATTTGCTTAAATTTCATTTAAGTTATCATATGTATTTTTGAACCATAGCCTGAGAGAAAAGGCTTGAGAAGGACACACTTTTAATGGGTTGACCATGGGTCTCCTCCAGCTATGGCTGTCAGTCATCTACTGATAATGGCTTCTAGTTCTCAGCAAGACTCTCAGAGAGCGGGCAACTTTTCTTCTGCCAGTACAATACGACACAGGTTTGGTCATTGCCTCTACACTTGCTCCCAGAAGAAAAAAATCCCATCTTTCCTTAAGGCTTCCAGAACCAGCTCCTGGACAGAGATGCCCAGCCTGCAGCCAGCTGGTACCTCTCCAGTTAGGCAGTGGGGGTAGAGGCGGTCCACATCACACCTCTGCCTCAACCACAGTGAGAAGTGCTTGGTCTAGTAGGTTTGTCATACCACCCTCTCATAACAGATTCACAGCAGATTAATGGCATCCCTGAGCACTCTGCTTGAAAATGGTGGCTGAGATCTCCTACCCCACCATGGTGTTAGCGTCCTCCCTTCCATGCCATGTGAATGCCCAGACCTGTGGATATAAGAAGTCTTTCCATTTGTAAATACTCTCTCCTGGGCAGTTTGTACTGTATCATCTGCCTCCAAGAACCCATGGAATAATTCCTGGTCTGTGGCTCATCCACAAACAGAGATGTGGGCTGGCCTTTGATTTCCATGGCATCCTTCCTGCACATCATGGGGTAAGCTGCATGCAATGCCAGGCCCCCAGTGCTCCGGTGAGCATGCTCTCTAGTATCCACATCTCCTAACTGTGTGGAACTTGCCTCAGGAAGCAACACAGGGGGCACAAATAAAAGCCTGAGTCAGTTTTGGGGAGAATGGCCGCTGTTTAGATGTGACTGAACACGTGCACAGTGAAGTGTTTGCAAGGGTTTTGCTCATCTCTGATTCAGCCTGGGAAGCAGATGGCAAAAGTCACCCGGCCTGGCTTCAGGCCCAGCTCACACAATTAGAAAATTATTAGCTGAACTTAATAGGAAAATCAACATTAAGCAGATAGGAGCTGGTGCAGTTGTTAAAGACAATGTAGTGTTTTTCTCTGGCAGACACCCAGGCTAATGGAGGGCTTCCAGCATCCACAGCAGCCTCCAAATGAAGGCTTAATTGGCCTCTGAAGCCACTCATATAATTACAAACACTCGTAATGAAGCATGAAAAATACAAGAGCCCAGGACTATGACATGGAGAGAAGAAATGATCTCAGCTATCTCAGAAAATACATCAAAACTGCTTTACCACCTTCCTTACATTGAACCTTCTTGCCAGTTCCTACCTGGTCTGCAAGACTCCACTCAGTTGCTAGTTTCCAGGGCAGAGCTGAGACCAGGGGTAAATTTAACTTCTAACACGAGGCAAAACTTCTGCCTTCCCCTGGCTGCTGGGTTGCAGGTGCAGGTTGGACACTGGGTGGACACTACCATGGACTTTGACTGCCCACTGCTGGTGTGCACAGCAGAGCCCTGACAGCAGCAAAACATCTGCTTTGGCGAATGCTTTACATTTTGATTCTCCTTTAACTTTAGCTACATGTCCTTCCATGATTTCTGTTCAACAGCTGCTCCCTGAAACATGCATCTCTGCCGATTACTCAGACTCAATAGCAGCTGTAGCACCTGGTCCAGGCAGAGCCATGTACATTCCCCCTCATACCAGGGACCTGCAGCCCCTGGGATGCGTGTCCCAGAGCAAAGTGGTGGCGAGTCCAAGGTACAACTCCCTCAGTTGCTATGCCGGATTGAGCCAAAGATCAATGGGGTTTGTGCTGTTTGTTACTCTACAGTTTTCTAGTTCACTGGGGACAGTTAGCTGACTTGTTTGTGTTGGGGGCCACTCTTGAGTCCTTTGGTTCAGAATCACAGAGTAACTGAGGCTGGGAGGGAGTCAGGACCCATCTGGTCCAACACTCACGCAAAGCAAGGACAGCTTTGATGTCTTGCATCCTTTCTAAGGATCAGGTGACATCTGGTCCCACCAAAAGGAAATCGCAACCAGGCACGTTAGGGAGGACCTAGAAATAGTTTAACTTCAATCAAGAAGGCTTCCTGCATAGACCAGCAAAACAGCTGTACTAGCACCACACCCAGCTTTGTCCAAATGCCATCACGCTGGCTAATTAGCCTACTCAGAGCTTTGCAAGGCCACAGCAATATTCCTTATTCTTTCAGTGTCTGTTCAGATGACACTGGACCACTTCACCTTACACGTTTTCACAATGTTGATTACTAAGGCCAGGGACAGGAGCTGTGCGCACCTGTCACCCGCACCTCTTCCCAAAGCTGCTAATGCAGGAAGAGAAAAATTTCAGGAGAAAAATTCCAATGTCTCCTAAGGAAGGGGAAGGCATGGCACAAGGACTACCACCACTACCAGAAGGACAGCAAGGACGCAACAGTCAGCTGGGTGCCTGTCATGGGGTAGACAGACACGACTAAGCATCACTTTTGTTCAGGTTGGTTTTCACCACACACTGGTGATTTGAAGGCTTGCTGCTCTACACACACCTTGGCCTTCTCTCTTGGACCCTGCGTCCCTCCATTTGGGGAGCTCTGGTGCTCATTTCTTGTATGTCCACATATGCCCATCACAGTGTCCATACAATGCCACTGAGTCACTCCTACTGGGAACGAGAGATAAGAAATTTCCATCCTCTTCAAGAAAATAACTTTGGCTGGACTTACTCAGCCTCCTGTTATCACTGTGGCATTCAGCTGCAATTAAACAGCTGAACATTGGTCACTGGACAACCTTTTTTTTTGCATGTGACTAACATTGTTTGCCAGGCAACTTCTGGCCTGCATAGGCCAGGCTGTGTCAAGAAATACCATAGGATAGTCTCACATCTAGCACTCATGATCTTAGGGTGCATCAGCTGGTCTGCTGAGGCAGGCAATATTCAAGCAAAGGGAGAAGAGCATCCTCTCCCACCCAGGAAGATGGTGATTAACAAATTGCAACTTCCCTGGCACAGTCTAGATACAGCCAGCCCCAAAGCCAGGAGTTTTCCCTTGCTTGTACCGGGGTTTGTATCATTTTACAGCTAAAATGCTAAAATCTGATCAAATCACACTTAGCTAGAGCAAGACCTGACATGAGCTTAACTGCCCTCAAGTGATGACAAGCAGAAAGTGCAGATAAAGAAATCACCTGAAAAGAAGCACGTTTTGCAGGAGCCCGAGTGGGACTTCAGAGAAGCTCACCTGTGCACAGAAGGCTTTCCCTCACGTGTCATAGGCTCAAGCCTGGGGTTTTACTTTGAAGTCTCTGCTCTGGCTCTGCCCCAAGGGCTTGCTGGGGTTCCCTGCTTTCAGCTCGGCTCAGATAACCATCACAGTCACTCCAGCTAAATGAACACAGTATGGCAAACACAGAGGCAAAGCAGTGACAAATGATACTTCAGAAGCCAGAAAAGGACCTCAGCTCACAGTCTACCTGTTTTTTTGCAACAGAGATTATGCAGGTTCCTGCATGCACTCAGTTACTAGATAATGACCCCAGGTGCAAACATCAAGAGAGCAGTTGTGTCTTTTGCCACGTCTGCACAGCCCTGCCATGAAAGTAGCAGAAACAAAAATAGACAGGAATTTCTTATCGATTGGGCTGTCATTGGAAGAGGGTCACCAGGAAACCAGTGCATGATTGTCCAGCTCTAGATATGGGAGATCCTTCGGAAGTGACAATGTACAGGTTGAGCTGGTAGTAAGAGCATCCTGGTCATTCTCAGGAGGACAGAAGAGTTCTCTGATACAGATGATCTTTAAACTGAGGGTTGATGGTCTGAGTTTGCAGATGTCAAGGGGGCAACTCTTTTGCACCCCAGGCAGCTGGCAAGGAAGTTCACGTGGTGGCATGTGTCTGGGGCGAGTCGGTGTGAGCCAGATAGCAAAACTGAAGGTGCCAGAAAGGCCAGGCTCACATATGCGCTACCCCACAGCTCACAGGGTAGATCTTCAGGCAACATGGGCTCTAAGTTTAGACCTGAAGCCAACCTGAAGAGTCAGCACAGGGCCTGTGCACTCATGTAGGCTGCTTGACTGTCCCCACCAGGAGACAGCACGGGTCTGCAAGGGCTGTATCATGGACACAGAGCGGATGCCCCTTGGCCCCAGGGTGGCCTGGCTGCATTCAGCTCTCGCTAGCTAGTCTTTCTGCTGGCTGCAGGTCTGGCCCTGCTCACAGAGACAGCTCTAAACCCTGGGGAAACCCTGAACGGGTGAGGATGTGACTAAATCACCTCCAGAAATTAAATACAGCCTGATAAGGAAATAAGTAAAAGGAGTAGGATGAGCAGAGCCAGGAAGCCCAGTTTGCCTTCCCTTGGTCACAGCTAGCCCAACCCAGGGTAACTGTTTCCAAGCAGCAACAACTGACGGAGCAGGGCTCTCCGTGACCCGCTCGCTGCAGGACACCCAGTAGCCAGAACGCGATTTTTATAACTCTGATGCGATCCACGGCCTTCCCCCCGCCCCGACGTGGCGTCCCCGCAGCCCGTGCCCCGCTGCCCGCTGCTCTCTCTGCCCAGGGAGGGAAGACGAGCGCGGCTCAGCCCAGAGGCAGGCCGCTGCCGCGCGGCTCAAACACCGGGCGATGGCTTCGCAAGCCGACCCCGGCAGCAACCACCGTTCCCCCGGGCCCGGCGCGGCCCCTCCGGCCGCTCCCTCACTCCCGGGGCCGACCGGGGTGGGACCGGCAGCTCCGGCCCTGCCCGCAGGGGTGCCGGGAGATGTAGTCCCGGCGCCCTCGCCTAGGGCAGAGCCGTCCAGGCCGCCATGTCGTGCCCGCAGCACGCCGGGAGATGGAGCCTCGCTGGCGGCCTTTCCCCGCCCGGCAGAGCTTTTCCCGCCGTTCCTGTCAGCAACCAAGATCCCGTGGCGTGCTGCGAAATGGCACCCGGCGGCCGAGTGCTGTGGCGGAGGCTCTGCCCCTCCTCGGCGGGCCCCGGCGGCCATCGCCGCGCCTCAGCCTCTGCCCCGCGCTGCAAACAGGCCTGGTGTGCCCAGGCGCTGTGTTCCCTGGAAAAGAAACCCAAACGACTAACTCCTTTCAGCAGAGAAGCTCCTAGGCAAAATATTTGCAAAAGATCAGGCTATTTTACTAATTCTTTTTCAGTCCTTAAAAATGTATCGTTCAGTATATTGGCACTTCGAACCAAACCAAACCCAGCCCCCCTCAGCTGGACCGCGTCAGACAAACCCCAGCATTAGGTAGGTAGGTAGGTAGGAAGGAAGGGAAGAAGAAAGATAAGGAAGGAAGGAAGAGGAAGGTGCCAGGAGCACAGCTCTGGCGCACAGCTCTTTTGGATTTGACTGGAAAACACCTGGGATGTTGATTTCCAAGTAGGGCTGTTCATGTCCCCCTTTTTGAAGGAAAGGAGATAGGACATGTCAGAATTTTTCCAACAGAGGGATCACCAGGACAGCTGTGGCCGTTGCACTGTCAAACCATCACCTGAACTGCCTTATTTTGGCACTGGAAGACCTGGATGCCCATACAGCTATTCTCACTCTCCGTCCTTTGGGGAAGATACATCAACACTGTCAGGACTGGGACATAATTTGGTCATCAGAAAGCAAAGATTTTAAACTTAGAGGCCATTCTGGGGGAGGGAAAAAAAAAAAGTCTTACTTAGCCTCAGTGACAGTCTCTAAAGTTAGGCTTCGGAAGGCACTGTGGATCAAGCAAAGCAGTCTGCAGACCTTCCCTAGGAATTACAAAAAATGGCCTGTGGTCACTGTGAATTGGAATGGAAATTATTTCATATGTGCCACAAGAACACATTTCAGACCAGCAGTTTCTATCCTCAGGCAATCTAGGCTGATTGGCAACAGATGGAATGCAACATTTGTACTAGATTTGGTGACCACAGCGATATAAAAATTATTACAGATTTTATGTTTATCAAATTGACAGTATAACCTGATAAATGATCACCTGTTTATACTTGGAACAGAGAGACTAGAATAGCTTGCTTCCTGGCGTGCATACTGAAAGTGCAAATACCACATTTCCTCTGTTTTGAGGAAGTATTTTTGGCAAGCTTTGCAGAACTTATTTTTGTGATTCCAGTTATTCTAGCTGTGACAGAGAAACTCGGATGAGAAAGACAAGAGCAGCAGACTGGACCTAATGAGAATCTGGTTTAGATGCTGGTGTGAAAACCAGAGGTTGCCAAGGTCAACATTTGCAAAAACTAAGGACTGTGTCAAATCAAAACTGTAATAATGAAGCATGTCATGACTTGGGTTAAAAGCCAGAAAAAATCGAGAAATGGATAGTGCCCAAATGGCGAGGTCTTTTGTCGCTAGCATGACAACAAGGGTGACAACAAGGAATCCATAAAATCCATACTGCTGCCTAGCATCCAGAATGAAAAGTGGGTTCAATTCTTTCTTATGTTGCTGCTCACGTCTGCTGCATCCCCAAATGTCTCAGATCTTAGCCAGATCACGTATCTCCAATCCAACACAGCAAATTCATCAGATAAGATTTCTTGCATGACTGAAATTAAACATACGCATAAGTACTTTACTAGAGCAGAGCTTTACCTCAACTATGCCTGAAGCTTTTCTGAAGGCTAAGATTCACAGCTCTCAGCATATTACTCTGTTAGGCAAACCAGCAAGCTTTTCTTGAGGGTTCTTGCAAATCTGAAGAAGAAACTGGATGGCAATTTGGGGAAAGCCAGTGTTAGCCTGATGCTTGATAACTGAAGACTTTTATTGGAAATTCTAGTATTAGCTAAGAAGAGGAGAGACTATGACTGGCCAGTGAATGCTGACAATGAGCCTCCATGCCTTGAAGCCAGCCTCCTCATAAGAGAAGGTTTATAACAGATTGGGAGGAGGAAAAGGAAACTACTACTGCAAAACTTTAATCGTCTAGGAAATAAAACTGTCCCAGCTTATATTTTAGAATACAGCTTTTCTCGATCCTCAAAAAATAGTTGAACCTTCCTGGAAAATTTCTCTGTCATTCTGAAGATGTCATACTCATTCAAATTTGACCTGGCATTATTATTAAGTTATATCTAATTTTAGTGGTGAACTTCTTTGGGTAATTACTGAAAAGAAAAATCAAAGTGACTGGTAGCTTTAAAATCTTAAGATGCTGTCTTCTTTTGACAGACCTAGAAGATAATAAATTTATATACATATATATATTTAGTGAGGACTGAGAGAGTTTTTTAGGTTTTTGGTACCATTTTTTTTACTGCTGTGATGAACAATCCACCATACTACTTTGTAAACGCTAGGACTATTTATGTCAGCTAAATCAGGACATCAGAAAAATGCACTATCAGGAATAAGTAACAATGAATAAAATATAATAACATATAAGATGAAGAAAGTATTATTGCAGAAATATTAGCTGTGCTTTAAATAGGCAGTATTGGGTCTATCTGTATCAGTGCCTCAGTATTGTACTGAGGGAGCACGTGCTGCAACACTGCAGCGATCAAGGATGGCTTTACAGGAAAACCTCAGCTCTTAGGTCCTGTCTAATTTCATCCTAAATACCTAGGTGTGACCTTCAAAACCTGTTTTGAGTGCTCTCCCAGCCCTGGGGTAGCCCTTTTTCCTGCAGAGCTGCCTTTTTAGTATGAAGTGCTCCTTATGGCTTCTCTAGTTCTGCATTATGGAGGACCGACAATGCCTGCCCTAGTAGTTCAACCTGTGCTGCAGCATCCCCGCGATATTCTGGAATCTGGAACACCAGAATGAGGACATGCCTGACATCCAACATGAGGGCTCTGCTGAAACCACACAGTAGCTCAGTGATAGCAGACTCAGCTCTGATGTAAAACAGATTTTATTCCCTTGTCTGCTGCAGGGAGTTTGATCTTATGGTTAATATTCAGTGTACCAGGAGTCACAGCCCTCTTGCATGACTACGTGATAGTCTCTCCATTCTGTTCTCCCACACCTTTCACAGAAGGACCAGAAAACACTCAGCCCAATATCTGCTGTTGCTTGCACTGTTAGCATGGATTGCTAAAATCTTCCTTTTTGAAAAAAAAGCAAGTTGTCATGTGAGGAATCCCTCTGGGTTTATGTAAGACTGAAATAGATCCAGTAGGATATTTTGGGCAAGATTTAGAGTACATTCCTGCCTTCAGCATTTCCTGTGAAAACCACACTAAAAAAACACATTTTAAAATGTGTGAGTGTCCTAGGTGAGCACTTCCGGAAGCTGGTTATTAAAATGCAATTGTCTAATGAGCACTGATGTCATTGCTGTACACTTGTGGAGAGCTAGTTGTAAACACTGAGTGGTTCAACTGAGAAACCAGTTTCCTGTAGATTAATTGTGACAGTGATGTATGTAATATGTAAATAGAACTAATCAGAGATGCCGGCCATATAACTATGGGGCAGGCAGGAAATGAATACAGCTGAGAACTTTGCAGACTCACTTTCTTATTTTGACCTTTCAAAAGACAAAATAAATAAATTTAGTTTAGCACAGATGTAAACATTTTCCACAGCAGAAGTTCTGTTGAAACTACAGATTCCCAAGCCTGAGTTGTCATCATGGATGCCTTACAAAGTTCTTTTGAGATCCCTGGCTGACAGGAGCTACAGACCCTGAGTGCAAAGTGTTATGTTCCTGTTGTCAGTGATCCCTATCTGAAACAATGCAATTTTGTTTCCTTCCTTTTAAACAGCAGCAACAGAAGAGAGTTTTATGATGGGAACTATGTGTAGATGTTAATGATGCTTCTCTTCCACTAACTCTAAGTATCCCACATGCCAAGTTCCTGCAGAAGGATAAAACTTTTAAGTGCATCACTAAAGAAATTCACTGAATTAGCAGACTGCAAGCTCCTCTACTTGAGATTTACAATGAAACTCTTTTCCTTTTGGCATTGCTTCATGAAGCAAAACCAACCATTTGTTGGATCATATAATTATTAAATTGTAGGTCCAATTATGGTTTCCAATAAGGAATAAACAACATAAATATTGAGGAGTGATAAATTGTTAAGAAGTTATTGAAGAGCAGAATTATTTATTACAGCCAAATTCATTCAAAACATGTGATTTTAATTTTCAACTCTTCACTCCTTTTACAGGAAAACGGAAGAGAAATATGGAAATACATCTTTTCAGCCCATGCTCTTCAGTGAAGTTTCTTTCCATGTTTATTTTTCACAGGACAGTAAAGAGACTGTGTTGCTTTTTTTTTCTTCCCACAAAGATGAATATCACTTCCTTTCAGCAGAAATTAAAACAAACATAACTCGCAAAAGCCATACTAACAGAACTGCATTTGAATAAGCAACAATGGTGGAGCTCAGTTGTGGAGGAGGCCAGGCGGTGCTAGAACATGAGCATAGACATAAAGGAGGCAAAGTTTACAATTGGCTGGCAAGTAACAAAATAGCTTGAAGAGAGACGCAGCGGGATTAGTAACAAGGGAGAACTCTTCATTGTGCTATAGTTCTTTTTGCTGGGCTAAACCACAATCAGGGCTTCACTTCTATTCAGCTGAATTGAAAGGCTGAGTCTTTCAGTGCTTACTTTTAAAAAAGAAATAAGACATGTTTGGTGTATAATACAATATCCTTATTGCTAATAGTATCAATCAATATTTCTTTCACAGAGGGTAGCTATTGGGTCTACACAAGTCAAGTATGACTTGATCATCAGCTGTGACATCACATCAAGGAGCTTCTTGCACTTTATGATCTATTCATTTTTGCTTTTTTGTCTTATATTGTTTTGCAAATACATACTCTATTCATCTAACTGTGAAAGCTCTTGAAAAATGTATTTATCCTTTTCTACAAGTAATAAATCATTAAGTCAATATTGCTCTCACTTTGCAGAGATCATCTTGATTTGAGGGCTTAAAAATCACCAGTCTCCTTCTCAAAAGATTTCTGAATACATTTCAGTGGTTAGAGAAATGGTTGGGAATCAGGATATTTGGTTCTCATCCCAAATTTCTTCAGAGCTTTCTAGGTCTCTAGTCATGTCATCAACATAATATTCTGGGTCTGCTTTTTCTGGCTTAAAATAACATAGTCGTTTTCTATATCATCATCTTGCAGTATACGAAAAGGCCCAGAAGCATTTACAGGTCATTAATACTGTTGCTATAACTACTGTAGCCTGCAGTGCAAACCAGAAATACTTATTAGCACCAGCACCGTCACTGACAAAACACAGACTGCTTTGATGCAGTTTGGCTACTTCAGGGCCTGGATTTAATATTAGCTGTCTATTAATGGGAAAAAAAGGTGGGGGGGGAAGAAGAGATTGTTTGTAATTATTTCCTTCCTCCCCTCCTTTCCCCTCCTAAAAAGAAAAAAAAATAATTTCCGAATGAATTCTCAGGAGATGCACAGCACATTGCTGGATTTGGGACTGATACTAATGTCACAGTATAGTACAGTAATATTTCAAGCATCTAAGACATAACACCCATTGCTTTAGAGTCACTTAAGATTGGACAAGCCATTCAGATGTATGCTGGGGAGAGCCCATTGTTGGTGGGTGCTGAAAGAAGTGACATAACAGGTCATTTCCATCTACAAGTTGCATGGTATAGTAGCAAGGCAACCATAATTCACTTCTGAGTAGCGTTTCATGCTGCAAATCTTTCTTAAATCAGCTTATATGAACTATTGATGCTACAATTAACAACATTTTTCAGGAACTGAAATCACCAGGTAATAAAATGATGGCAGATGAACACAAACAGTATTACATACACATAATAGGTGAAAAAAAAGAGCTCATGTCACTACCACTGTTGCAGAAAAATGAATAAAGTCACGCATTCTATATTTATTTACTTATTAGTAAAAGGCAGAATATATTATTAAAGACAACTGTGGTTGAAGCCAGTTTAAAATAAGAAGGATGTGATATATAAGCCCTCTTTGAAACTGAAAATGCAGTTTAAAACCATAAACCTGCTTCTTTAAGGTCCTTGGGTCACAAAAGGCAATTTTGCACTGAATATTTCCCATTCAGTCCAATTTTAAAATTTGTATCACACATGTAATACATGTGAGTTTTCTTTAATTTTTTCTCACTTAAAAAAAGATCACAATAGATAACATATTTTTTGTTATGTTTCAGGAATTTGGAGTCCCAGCAGAGGGTTTTTTTAATTCTTTTGAATATTAGTCCCTCCCATCCTCCTCAGTTCTGCAAGCCACAAAGAAAAGGCCGTGGTGTGACTCTCACCAGAACTTACTCGTGTTGCAGTAATTGCGCAGAACTGGACGAAATTGTGGGAAGGTGATGAAGTCACGTCTTCTCCCCAGGGCTCAGTGTCTTACCTGAATAATCAAAATGAGACATTGGCATTTAAAAAAGGAGGGCTGTTTAATTCCTAATCAATTAACTATTGCATAATTTTAATCTTTTCCAGCCTCTCATTCAGCTAACATTGAATGGATTTCATTGGTAGATGTATTTTTCTTATGACACCTCCAACGCAAATTATACTTAAGAACAAGAAACTTATTTGACATCAAGCTTGTATGTGAATGATCAGCCTAAAAACTTAATACATTTTTACATTATATAACTTGAAATGAGAAATTTTTGGTTATTTGCTGTCCAAAAAAAACCCACAAATTTTTGTGCTGAACTAAAGACTTTTTATCCTGCCTGGGAGATTGTAAATGAAAATATAGCCACACATATAAAGGATAAAGGAGGAGTTTTAAGTAGACAAACTTGACATTAGAAGTAGGCGCTCATCATTTCCGAGAAATGGTGCAAAAATTAAAATCTCCGCTTACAAAATATCTAATTAACACAGCTTCATCTGGATCTTGCAGGAGACTGTGGAACCCCAAGTTTCAAGCTAGCGTATTGTAGATAGAACTGATTCTGTGTCCAGCATATGGCACTTGAGGCTGTAGAGGGCAGTTTAAGGTCAGTTAGAAGTTCTTCTAAGAGCTTAAGACAATGTTATATGCTATTTTATGCAAAATTCTTCTCATTAAAGTTCATTTTAGAGAAACTATCTACACTTCTCACAGGTGTTTGGGGGAAAATGATGGCGTCATCCTAAGTCTAGTAAAACACCGAGTTCTACAAGCAGGAAGCCAGGAGTTGCTCTCTGTTGATAGCTGTGTTTGTCTGGATGATCAACAGCCATTTTGCAAAGTTGCAATCTCACTTCCCTAAATGACGATTGTAAAACCAGAACCCTGCATAAAGTCCTGTGTACGTGCAGCTGCAGTGGCAGTGAAGGTGGAGAACCTCCTGCTTCCCACTACCTGCTCTGGAAACTGCTCAACAGCCAGCTGGGGGCAAAACCCAGCCCGACACAGCATGTGAGAGCTCTCCCGAGCACATCAGTTACGCCAGATGCTACTGCTGTAAGGAAGTAAAAGAAACCTTTTCTGAAACTGTGAGGAAGATGGAGAACCCACTTCTTTTATTCCCCCAACTAAACATTTCTGCTTCAAAGGATAAATCCTATTACAAAGTCATGAAATCAACAATTAAAGAAGAGCCACATAAAGCAAGCAAGCCTGGGTAAGTTTTAAGGTCATGCTGACACTCTGAGTGTTCTGTTTACGTAGAGGATTCTTCTAACATAGCTTGTGGGTAAGAATTTAGGGCACACATCATTTTATTTTTGACTTATATATATGAAAACTCATGAACTGCAATCCCAGGAATTGGATACATAAGATATTAATTCATAGTGGAATTATTTTTTAAGAAGAAGAAACAATGAAACAATAATCTAAGAAATAGGAAAGGGAGGTTTCAAGAAGTTCTAAGAAATGCTTCTTTAAAGCCTGAGTATGATCCGGGAAAGTTTCTTTTTAGAAATTTCAAGTGACAGAGAGCAATACTTCCTTTTTCTTTGCAAAACATTAAAAGTAGAAGATGCTGAGCCAACTGTTTATGTTCTCTAATGTGAAATTTCACCCTCCCATCTTTAAAATAAATGAAAAAGATACTGAAAATGAAAAGATTTCAATTTCTCTTTGTCAGAGCTTCATATGTAAATTTGTGCTAAGCTATAAAGAAAAGAATCATTAATGTGAATAATACATGTAGGAGAAGTAACATCAACATTACTATAAGTGAACATCGGGGGATCTATGATGCAGAAGCAGATATATTAGTCAAAGGAAATATTTGAGGGAAAACCCCCAACTTTCAACAAGGTTGCTTGAAAAGCTACCCTAAATCTGTTGTAGAGCTAAGCAGAAGAGAAATAGGCTGAGCCTTCTCCTGCAGAAATCTGAATTCCATGAAGGTGATCATCTTGATAAACCTGGAAGCTTGACAAAAGCAGCAAGGTAAGCATTACAAAAGACTGAGTTGGTGGGGATTCCTTTCAGGAAGTGCCTACGTGACTCAGAACGTTTCCTGCATTTGTGTGTGTGCACTCAGACTTGGCAGAGGATAACGCTTTCAAGATCTATTTAATTTAATAGTTAACAAGCTAACCCAAACATACAAACACTGTAGAATTATCTGGTGTGCATCAAGGTAACTCACCACTAGTGTTTTCACACCAAGTGTAGACTGGTCCCCATACACTTGCAGATAAGTTTAAACCTTTACTCATGCCAACAGTGTTTTTATTAGTCCACTGACTATATTGATCAAGCATCAACTCAGAAATGTAGCTGACTAATTACTGCTTACAGGGAAATCACACAGCTCCTCGGAAAGAAGGTTTTCCAAAGAATTCTGTCATGTACAAATGCCAAATGCATGTCAAAACCTGAATGCATAGTTCCTCAATAATTGCAGTAATTGTTTAAACACTCTTGTCTCCAAAATTCAGATACTGTGGTTTAAACACTGTTGTAATATTGTCTCTGTTATACTATTTCTCATAAAGATGCAGGGTAAAATCTTGGTTTTGTTGACTTCAGTAAGCGTTTAGTTCCTGACTTCAGTGAGTTACCAAGATCTCACTGATACATTAAGAATTGCATTTGTAGGTCTTGACTGAAAAGAAGGAATGCGTAAAGTACTGCAACTCCATGTGTAAAAAATTAGCCGCCCCATTCTTTCCATCACAGCTCACTTCAGAACACTTCAGTGCTTCCTGTACTCTTTTGTCTCATTAAGTTTGATGACCCTTGTTTATGCAGTTACTATCTTTGGGACCAAGGTGCCTGCTTTGACCAGAACTCCTTCTACCAGCCCTTACTAATTGTGAACACGTGGTAGAAATTGTATAAAGGCCCAAACTCTGTTTCTAGAACACATGAAAAAGTGGCTGAGAAGTGGGCATCTGAACACTTGCACCTATGCATCTGGATAATTAAGCAGTGTTTATTGCTCACATGTCCAGATATCATGCCCATCCAAATGACAGGGTGTACTCATCATCTGGAAGACTTTCCAGTCCATGGTCATGAGGGGCTTCATTACATTCTTTTTTTGTCCATCTTTCTTGTTTTGCTGCTGACAGAAGCCTTAATTCAATGGTTTTACAGTTCACTGAGAAATACAGGACATTGCAATGATGAACAAAGGTAAACCAGTGCTGAGAACACCCTTTTTCCATTTCTCAGTTCCAGGCATGTAAAACCATGCTAAGATTGCATCTAAAAAGAGAAGGCACAGCCTCTGTGCCATCTGTATGCAGACACTATTGGGTGGCTAATTACCCCTGGGTATTTCATACAAAGTACACAGCCATCAATGCATTCTTGTAATCTGTGAAAAGGCACTTTCAGAGGCAGATACAATAGCAATAAATAATTCTCTGAAGAATTTTCCCCTTTTAACAGACTATCACTTCTTCGCTCAGCCAACTGCTTTTTACCACATTACTGTCAGCCAGGTGCCTGACTAACAGGGATTCTGCTGTTCTTGTTGTGTGGAAGGGAAACTGGTAGATTTTTGCTGATCTTTCTCTCTATAGAGAGAGAGAGGTGTAGATTATTTTTTTGTAAAAATGGGGGAAAAAAAAGGAAAATTACTGTTCTTCAAATAATAAAGTGAGATAATACTTTGAGATTTATTATTTAAGTGATTTACTTAGTTTTTATGATTTCTATTCTTCACACAGTGACACTGACGTAAGTAGAAAGATAATTTCATGAAACACTGTACATGGATAGTGTGGTGATAGTAGAAATGCATGTGACCTGTTAATTAGTTTCTTCTCATCTTTAGAAAGTGGCAAAGCTGAACAAATCTTGGTCTCTGTCTGTTATTGCAGTAGCTCATTGCTGCACCCAGGTGTTGGGGATCTGTGAGGCTACTGGGTTGATGCAGTTCCTGAAGGAAAACTAGAAATTCGCACTAGAGTTTCCAAACCCAGCAAAGTACCTCTCTGGCATTCTGTACAGTTGTGGACTGCATATTGTGTCCGAAGTCATCAGGGTTTATCTTTGACTATAACCAAATTAATTTCTGTAGCTATAGGAACCCACTGTTCCTAGACTTACAAGACCACACAGTTCAGAGAACTGCACTATTTGTACTTCTCATAACTAAAAAACTCTGTAAGGGAGTGAGGCCTCATTTTGCCTGACTCCAGAATCCCCCTACTTTGTGTCCTATGCTCATTTCTTGAATTTCAGTTCTCCAGCATTTGTACCTCTCAAGAACTGTTTGTCTGTCCCTAGTTAAAAGTTTCATTCCTCTAAAGCAATGACTTCAGCTAGGAGAAATGTGACACCTATTAAAATAAATTTTTAAAAATCCTCCTTCTATTTTTTTGCAAAACCAGGACCATTACTGGCTTAAATTCCTTCCCAAAGTGATTGGAATTTCCTTTCATCTAAACTTCATGTGCCTACATATTTTGCCAAGGGAACCCAAACTATGTGAATCAGGCAACAGAACGGCAAGCCTCCATGAGGAAGGGGGAATCATATCCAAGAAGTGTTCAGCTCTATCCAGCTAACCCTGGACAAGCTGCTTATTGATACTTTTTGTGTACTGTGCTTTGCCCTCAAATGAAAATGGTTCTAAATACTAATATTCATAAAGCACCTGATAAAAATGGACTTCACTTTCAGGCTTGGAACTTAAGTCCTAGTCCTAGCACATTACAGTTCATCTCTGGGCTTACTCCAGTTCTGGTCTAATAAAAATCAAAGTACTTTCCAGGTGTGTGTACAGGGTTAATCTATACAAAACAAAAAAAAGCGTTTCTCCAAAATTGTATTTGCATGAATGAAGTAGGGTATTCTTTTATCCTTTCTGCATTGTTCTCTAGAGCAGAATATTTGAAATCAAAGTAAAATACATGCAACTTGACATATTTGATGAAGAATATGTGGAGTTTTATAAATGGAGCACAGTGTCTCAGAATAACATGACATTTGAATATGTTTGTGATAAACAAACCAGGCTATGTGTGCTATTACCCTATAAGACTATCACCTAAACCATATTGCTAGAACTTTGTCTTCAGGCTATAGAATTTCCCATATTTCATTAAAAATAGACTGTGGTAAACATAGCCTCAGACCGAGTGCATTCAAAACCACATCTCCGCAAGAGTATTTTTAAAGTTTAAATAGGTGACTGACTTGGTTCCCTTATGAATTTAACCATACAGCATGATCTCAATTCCCTCAAAGATTAGTAGCACAACACCAACACTGAAGAGAAAAATCTCTGCTGTGATGTTTTTTTAAGCAGGGGGAAGAAGTACAACTCTGCAGAAAAAATGTCAGAAAAAAAATTAAGCCAAATGTTTCTGAAGTCCCTGAGAGAATTAGCTCCTTAAGTGATGTCATCTAATCAAAGGCTTTGTGAAACAGTCCTGAGAAATAATGTTAACAGATAACATATGTTACAACAGCTTCATAGATATATAATATGCACAATTCTTCAAAACCACTTTGTTTCTTAAGCAGTGTGTCTCCTGAAGAAGCAGTGAAATGGGGAGAATCCCTTGACAAACTGCTTTCTGAGAAAGGTCAGTAATTTTTTCCTCTCTGTGCTGACTGTTAGGATGGAAAATGATGGAAAATTATAAAATCCAGTTGTGCACTTAACTAGACCTGGCAGTTACCTAAACTAGGTACGATGAGTCGTTTACAGCAGTGCGTTTCTGCTCTGCTCACATGCTTAGGCTATAGCATGCTGTCAACTACTGAAAATAGTTGAACATAACTTTTAAGTTTTGTATATTATTGAACAAAGTAATATAACAGGCAGCAAAGAGTTCTTTCAATAAACAGTAGAATTTCATTTGAGTATTGCTCAAATATTCCTGACTGCAAAACCAAACCTTAAAAATGAAAACATGTTCTATGTACTTAAGAAAAGACTTTGTCACTTCTGATACAGTTTGTTTCTATAACAGGGATAGGATCAAAGCTGGCCATCATTTGAAAGGGCCTGTTGCTTACATAATTATCAGATGCATGTATACCTCTCCTTCCATTTTGGAGGGATACACGTATGATCCAGCTACAGTGCTGGGCACTATGTGCTTTTCAAATCTGTTCCTTGAACAGTCGACATCAATATGATTGCAGTACTTCCACAGATTAAGCATACTTGGGAAAGAAAATATCTTTGGCATAATAACAATAGGATAAAGCAAACTGTAAAGATGCTAAAAGCCATCAATTTTAAATTGTTCCTGGACAACAGTCTACTTCTGAACAAAGATTCAAATAGTGTTTCGGTCAACCTAGGCTGATACTCAGCCAGAATAAAGTCCATCACTTTCACATACCTCCACATGTTTTTATTGGTTCTATTTCTAAATTCACAATAACTTGGTAGTGATTTTTTACAGATGCTGAGAATTCTGTAATGGGAGTTACAGCACTCAGGATCATAATGAAAGAACTGCACTTATTTTAAAACCTTTATGTATTTTCAAATAATTATCTGTAACGTGATGCAATTCAAAGGGACCACAACCTATTTTGTGCTGACTATGTGAAAAGACTAACTGTCCAATAAGGATACAGTTTTTTAATGCAATTCAACATTCCCTTCTGTAGCTGGATTGGATGCCTTTACAAAGTTTCTGAAAACTGAGTTCAGTGAGGAGAATATCGAGTTCTGGATAGCTTGCGAGGATTACAAGAAAAGCAAAACTGCACATGAACTTTTGCCAAAAGCTAAGACCATTTATGAAACATTCATACAGAAAGATGCTCCAAAAGAGGTATAGTAAAAACATTCTTCATTGTACACAGTATTTTAAACAACTGCATCTGATGAAATCTGCTTTTAGGAAGTGCAAGCCCAGAAGCAGGGGCAACAGTTAATCATGTAGTCACTGACATAAGAAGGCTGTATCTTAAATGTCAAAGCTCTGGAAGGAAATCTGGAAGCAACTGCATAGATTATTCTCACTGTCCTCCATACTCCTTTCAATATTCCCTCCATGTTGTTCTTCTAAGTGTAAAGCATGTGTTTAAATATTATATCATAGGAATTAGAGATTCCTAATGTTCTGTAAAGCCAGTGTGTATATATACATACATATATATATACACACACACATATACAGGGTATATTTAAGAAAAAATAGTGATATTAAATGTTAAAGCTGCAATGAGACATACCAGCTAGCATTTGTGAAAAAGTATTATCTATCTTTATGTAAAGCTACCTCCAGAACAAGATTTATTCTCCCTTTCTCTTAAACCAGTAATTATCTATTAAATTACTACATAACTGAGATTCAGAAGCTTTTCTTTTGAATAAGCCACAAGACTAAAAGAGACTAGAAGAAACTATTAAACATATCCTTTAAAATAATAATTATGTTTTAAGCATGGACTTTTCTTGATTGACCCCTCCCCCTTTCCACCCCCAGCTCTAATTGCATATTCTTTGTACATGTTGACAGTAACATACCCAAAAATATGTTGATATGTCAATCCTCACCAACACTAAGGCCTTTTTATATTACTATAGCAATGCAAAAAGTTTTCATATTTATAATTTCTTCATGTTACTGAAGCCTGTTATAAAGGATTCATAAATGACCAAAAGGAAAATTTTTTGCCTGCTCTAGGAAGGAGATGAACAGGTTAGGAGGTGATGAACTGTCACTGAAATCACAGTCAGCCTCTTCAATAAGTATTTTGGACTTAAAATTTCCTATAATTCTATCAAGATTGAGCAGATCAAATATGTCATTTGCCAATGCTCCTTTTCACCTGTATTCTTTCATTTGTCACAGTAGCAAAAGGTAAACACTAACTCCTACTTCCCTGCAGCAAGGGTGAAAAAGGTGTAATTCTCATTTTAAGAGAAGGATTGCAAAATGGTGCAATTTCCACCTGTAATTCCCATAGATTATATTCAAGATTAAGTTCTGCTTTTCCTAGGAAATGTCGCCTTTCAAAGAGATGTCCCTTTTTATTTCTTCCCCTGCTGCATGTCTTTGGGGTGGACCTTCATAAAAAGAAACCCCCTGAGCTGTTTGAGGTAGAACCTGTCATTGCCAATTTATCAGTCTATGAGCAGTTATGGTAGGGCATCAACCACTGATGCTGTCAACGCTTATGAGATTGACGTAAGCAAAAAGATGAGCAGAAGGAAAGCTAGGGAGGGGACAGGGTGTGGAAGTCGTACTTTGACTAACAGTAATGTAACCATTTCTTTATCTGTCATACTTTTGCTTTTGTACGCGTAGTGTG
This sequence comes from Elanus axillaris, assembly GCA_026212715.1. Classification (NCBI taxonomy): domain Eukaryota; kingdom Metazoa; phylum Chordata; class Aves; order Accipitriformes; family Accipitridae; genus Elanus; species Elanus axillaris. Next base: position 36,362,308 of record JANZLQ010000095.1, read on the forward strand.
GGTGCTGTTGTTCACCTTAAGCGGTTGGCTTTGCTGAGACTTCCTTCCTCGGGTTCAGCTGAGCAGCCGAGACCAGCGAACAGCATCTAATTTCAGACCACGCAGCTCTGAAACTTGCCTCTTCCCTCTGACTAACTTCTTGTCCAGCAGAGCTCGTTTACACACAAATTTCTGAGTGTACAGTTTGATAGCATCATAAAATCTTAGGTTTGATGAGTGGACCATTTTATCTTCTTTATTTGCCCTTCAGTTCTTAGAGCTAAACTAGTTGGTTTAACTAGCTTTATGGAAATGACAGGTGCATCTCAGTGAGGGGGAAAAAAGCATATTATAAAAGTCACTTTTTGACTAGATCAACAACATTTTTATATATGCTATCCTATTTTCCAAAATACCATTCTTAAATCAGTGCCTGACACTTTAATAAAATTCTTATACTAGTTAAATCTTCCCAGGATGAATGCAACAGCACATGGAAGAAATTATCTTTTTTATATGCTTTTCCCATCTAAAGCCTCCAGAAACCCCTTAAAATAATTTTTATATTTTAATTATTAGAGTTTTATCACCTTCCTACTACAAAAACTCTACACAGAAACCAGAAAATTTAAATATTCACTAACATAGTCTAATGACACAAAGTTCTACATGAATCCTAAATGAGAATGGAGGGAGTTCTGTATTAGTCTGTTGTTGCAAAGCCTGACAGCTGCAGCTATACAAAGATCACTATTAGAAAGTTTCTTTTAGTCAAACATCAAACTTTATCTTCTGTTTTACTGGTTTTCCATTGTACCAATGACACATCTGTTAAGACTTTCTGACAGCCATTACTGAACATGAACATACTAATTCTGCGGTATGAATATCTCATTGTATCAGGGATTCAAGGTCATCTTATCAGACAAGACTTTCACCAAAGTACAGTATCATTGCTATGGATAATAACAAAGGAAATGCATGGATGTACATTAAAAAAATATACTCTTCCTCATTCTCCAGGTGAATTTGGACTTTCAAACCAAAGAAGTCACAAGTCAGAATATTGAAGAGCCCATCATCACCACCTTTGATGCAGCACAAAACACAGTCTACAGGCTGATGGAGCAAGACAGCTACCCACGCTTCCTAAGATCTGATCCTTATTTAAATTTGGTTAAGGGGAGAAATCCTAGTCGTCCTACCCTTAGGAGACGATCACGGTCTTTTACTGTCAGTGATTTCCAGGGTGTACGACCAGACTTCACTGTTTGGTAACAGGGAAACTCAACCCTCATAAATTCTAGCTACTGCAGCAACTCATATGTGTTTTAAAATCCAAATCCTTAGCAGGTGTGAATGAGTGGAGAGCAAAGTTACACGCACTTATACCAGGTCAGAGTTCTGTAGCTGATGATTAATCTCATTTATTATAGAGATGTAGGCAACATATTGCCATGACACATCATGTAAAGTTTTCATACAGCATTGTTTTTTTAAACTCAAGCAAGAGCTGTAATCGTATTCGGAGGAAAAATGTGAGTTTCCTACATAAAAATGTTGTATACAATGTCATTTGATAATATCCATCACGCATCTTCGGCCTGTATTATTTAGGACAGAGTTTCACCACAGTTAGAATCTATATACCTAGCCTTTGCACATACTTACATTTCTGCAGTATTTCCTACACTAAGCATCGATTATTTGTTGTATTTTTTCATACTGCAATACACATAGGAACATTATTAGGTATAATGTAAATTGCATGGATTTTAACTACAGCCACTGCGTAATTAAAATTTAGCTATTGCATATTTTAAGAGGAACATAAGAATACCTATTTAAGTTTGGGGGGTACTGCTGTTTTCATATTACATGTGTCTCTTCTCTGTATTTATGTTATGCTGTACAGATTAGTTTTGCCATCAAATACTTGTATTCTAATTTTTTGCAACCAAATGAGCAGCAACAAAGGGCCAATAGTGCTATTTCAACACAATATGTGTCATTAAATATCAGGTCATGTGTATGCATGTATATATATATATATATTAATTCTTTTATTTGTAAGTATTAATTGTATACCAACTTTGTTACTAAACTTTGTTCTGAATTTTTTCTGCCTTTTATTTTGAGAAAGAATATGAAAATTAACAGCTCTTGGACTCAAGGAGAATAACCTTCAGCTCTACTGGTCACTAATATACTTACTATGGTTATAGAGGAGGAAGGAGAGATCTCCCCTTTTATTTCTTTATTATTGAAGTCATGCATATCCTTCTCATAGTCAGTATACGCAGTTATCCTCTCCTTTTCTTTCAGAATTTATGCAGTCATACCTTGAATCATTGGACAATTCTTAAAATCTTAAACATTGGTTCAGTTTAGCAAGTGGCTGCAAGATTTAGCTGTAACTATGGCTTGTATATTCAGTTGCTTTGCACGGAATTTAAGCTTTCTCCCTTTTCTTCCCCTTTCTGTAAGTGGTCAAAGTGAAGAGGTGCAGTTTGTAAGTAGGGGACTTTATATTCTTTACAAATTCAGGGTGATGAATGAACTGCCTTTACAAATTCAGGGTGATGAATGAACTGCTTGATCTGAGGGATTCTGTGTCTGCTTTACTAACTTTCAATAAATCTGAAGTGGTCTACCTAAAAAGTTGTCAGGGTTCAGTTTATCACTAGTACATTGATGAGTAAAACGTGAAGACTTCACTTCACTTATAATTCAATACTAGCCGTAATCATTACCTTTTCAATCAAAAGTGGTACTGTGCGCAGAGACCCAAACTCACCAGGGAACGTTGCCGCAATGACCTGGGAGCTGTCTCCAAGCTCTTAGCTTTACCTGGGGAATAGACAGGAAAGACATTTGTAACTACGAGGAGTATGATCCTTGCTGGATTATTCCATTATCCTTCCCTGATCCCAAAACTCCAGGCACATGCTGTTTCTAACTGTGTGAGTGGTAAGAACTTGGGCACAGTAATTCAGGAATTAATCAAATCTTTTCTGTAGCACTGATACTGTATTTCGATCTCTTTATCAATGCCAAATGCAGCTTTGGAGCTTGTCAGCCTCCATTTCTTACAGTCTACACTCCTGTTGTCAATGTCACACGTGTCAGATGAATGAGTGAATGCAGTGAAAGGCAACTTTCTAACCCAATTTCATTGCTGAAGTCAGTATATATATATGTACATATATATATATATATATGTATATGTCAAGGTCCCTCTGGACCTTGACAGGCTTGAGAAGTGGGCTTGTGTGGACCTCACAAAGTTCAACAAGGCCAATTGCAAGGTCCTGCACATGGGTCGGGGCAATCCCAAGCACAAATACGGGCTGGGCGGAGGATGGATTGAGAGCAGCCTTGCAGAGAAGGACTTGGGGGTATTAGTGGATGAAAATCCAAGTACAAGCCAGTAATGTGCACTCACAGCCCAGAAAGCCAATCGCATTTTGGGCTGCATTGAAAGAAGTATATGGCCAGCAGGTCGAGGGAAGGGATTGTCCCCATCTACTCCACTCTCATGAGACCCCACTTGCAGTACTGTGTTCAGCTCGGGTGAGGCTCCCAACATAAGAAGGACAAGGACCTGTTGGAGCAAGTCCAGAGCAGGGCCACAAAGATGATCAGAGAGTGGCTGGAGAACCTCTCCTATGAAGACAGGCTGAGAGAGCTGGGGTTGTTCAACCTGGAGGAGAAAAGGCTCTGGGGACACCTTAGAGCAGCCTTCCAGTACCTAAAGTGGCCTACAGGAGAGCTGGAGAGGGACTTTTAACAAGGGTGTGTAGTGATAGGACAAGGGGTACTGGCTTTAAACTGAAAAGGGGTAGATTTACATTAGATGGAAGGAAGAAGTTCTTCACTGTGAGGGTGGTGAGGCACTGGCACAGGTTGCCCAGAGAAGTTGTGGATGCCCCATCCCTGGCAGTGTTCAAGGCCAGGCTGGATGGGGCTTTGAGCAACCTGGTCTAGTGGAAGGTGTCCCTGCCCATGGCAGGGGGGTTGGAACTAGGTGATCTTTAAGGTCCCTTCCAACTCAAACCATTCTATGATTCTATGATTCTGTTTTTCTGAATAGATTATTTACCCTTGCTCTTTGACTGTCTATCCCTTAAACATGAATCAATTCTGCCAGAAATGATCCTGGTTCTGATTAGGGAATCTCTAGTACCACCAACAATATCTAGATGCCAGAGTTCTCAGATATTTAAAATACACGTATTCCTATGATTTGTATTACTAACTGTGTTAGAGAAAAAGAACAGATGTGAGAACAGAGCATTAACAGTGGGTCTATTGCAACACAGGTGTAAGACCTACACATCTGCAGCTAGATTCTCCCCTAGTGTAATTATGTTCCTTCATACCAGCTGAGAAACTGCACCTTTACTCTTGCCATGGATGAAATAAATGAAAAAAGTATGTATATTTAGTACTGTTCCAAAATCCAAACAAATTACAAATGTAGTACTTTGAATAAGACTTTTTCTTCTTAGCAAAAAAACAGCTGTTAGTCAAAGGGTCTGCAAATGATAAATACAAGTCAGTAGGCGCCCTTTGTTTCATTTCACAGACACATGGAAAGTTTTGCTTATCTCCAGGGAGGCATTCCTCAAAACCATCAGTCTGTGGTACTGACAGTGCTAGTCCCTCTTATGAGTTTTATAATGAAAACAAACAAATAAGATATTCCTGGTAGCTATTTATGCATGTATGTTTTTCAAAGATAATTATGAACTGTAGCTGAATTTGCAGCAGACTAATGCCATGGGAACTACTGTAAAAAGAAAGTCAAGATAAATTCAGAGAAAGGAAGGCAAAGGGCACAAAGATAAACTAAAATGACATAATTATCTGGCAAAGGGGTTTGCCCAGAAGAGGCTCCCTTTAGTGAAAGAAAATGAGTGCTCTACTATTTAATGCTCTATTGTAATCCTGGAAGATGAACTAAGCATAGATTTAGTACAAGTCTGTGATGCTGTTCCAGGACTGTGTTAGACAGGATTGATCAGACTAAGGGGTAGCCCTGCACCTTAGAGTAGTCCCAGAGAACGTAGTTGGGCTTCTCTAGTTTTGGCAGAATCAATGCCATAGTTATGTAAATCCTCTTGTTTAGCTGACCTAGTGCAAATAATACATACACAAGGCCTATCGGGCAAGTATTTTTATTGAGGATTGTTTTATGTAGTATCTTTTTAGATTTGTATGTGCCATCCAATAAGAGCTCTCAAAATACTCCTCTTACCAACACATAATTTACCCTACATAAACACTTCACTTTACTCCTTACATGCGTGAAGTCTCCATACCCAAAGTACAAGGGAAATAATCTGCTGACTTGTATAACAAAGGTTTGTCTCCTCTTTCAATACTTAGGTCTACTTAGATGCTGTAAATTAACTGAATTATTATCTGCTGGTCTTGTTTAACTTGAGAGAGATGGAAATACACATATACATGTATCTTCTTTGGCTTTTGGCATTTGCTATTTCGAAAAAGACATCTTGATTAATTTTTGAACTTACAAGAAACAAGAGGAATGAAATCTAAGATGAATCTCAAAGAAAAAGATAGATTTCCATCTTCCACTGAAGTAGGTGATCGGTGATATGGCTCTTACATGCTACAACTTGTAAATGACTCACAAAAGGCAGATCATTTTTCTCTCCTTTTTGTCCCCAGCTGCTGAGTCTGCCTTAATTAACTACTGCTTTGAATGCAGTTCCCTCTCCTTTCCACGCATACTGCCAAAAGACCTGAACTGAGAAAAAAAATTGCATAAAATCATCTTCCTCTCTTCAGTGATTCATATGCTCATAAACTTGTGCCTTGCTCAGATGCCTGTCCCAGATCCCGCTCTGGTTTTTGCATTTTAGTCAAATGCCTCAATAAAATGCCCTTTAAGCTCCTGCGTGGCTCTGTGCCACAGATAAAAATGTATTTCCCCTGTGCACCATCCAGCTTGCTTCCATTCCTACTTTTTTCTTGCTAATGTCTTGTTGTCATCAGCCTTTTTTTGTACTCTGATCATTTAGGGCTCATCTCATAAAAGCTCCTTCTGGTTTTATACCAAAGCTTTTCTCTCTCCTTTCCTAAATGGCATCTGTGTAACCTCCTCCTAAGGAGATTTACAAGATTTACAATCTAGCCTCTATTGTTGCCTTCTCTATGAAACATAACTAAAATTAAGTAGCAGGAAATACAATCCTATGGCAGGCAATTTAGAGTTTTCAAACGGCACAGAAGATTAAGCTGAAGCCTAACGTAAGGACCAACCTGAGCTGTTGTTTCTTCACCATGCAATTTGCTTGTATTTTAGAAACTCTCATTTCTTCCCAACTTTCCAGACTTATTTTCAATTCCTGCAGTTAACGCTACTCCAGTTTTTCCTTAAGGAAGAGAAGGCTTCTAAGGATTAAATCCTCATGTGGACTATCCCCCTGCGGAGGACTCAGTAGGAGCTCTCCTACATCGTACACACACTTTGCCCAGATTACTTGAAGAAGTCAGAGTCTAGCAGTCATTTACAAAAAGAGGTAATAAAGAACATCGGTATGTTGTTTTTTTCTTTCATTCATTCCTAGCACAGCTTGGCTTGGGAGAGACCACCCACAAGGCACTACTCAAGAGACAACTGATACAGAGAACTATGGTTCAAGAGCTTTTTGAGACATGATGCCTACCTTTCATATATTCTTGCATTAGTGCAATTTATACCAGTCTCCAAGCACAAGGTCATAATATGATCCCGTATGCTTGTGCTATGTAGGCTGCTTCTATGTAGTTTCGTGAAGTCTGATGCTATGTAAATAACAGTGTATTCATCCAGGACACAAACCGTGCCAAATAATCTGCTAATTAGTACAAAATTAGAATCTTCAAGGTTGCACATTATCTTGAGAATTGTTTCCAGTTCTCTTCTAATGTAGGTTTGTGTTTGTGTAGTACTTGGAAATCCTGTACATGAGGAGCCCAGAATGCTGTAAAACATTTTGACAGATTGTTTTCAAAATTAAAACATTTCACCTGAAGGGCATACTTTGCTTGGGTGGAAAATAACAGCTCATTTTCTTATGCAAAACAACTCTGTGGCATACTGAAGACACATGGAGTTATTTATATGGAAAACAAAATATTTTTGTGAGTTGACCATGCTGTGCAGTGCTATTGGAAGGTAGGCATTTACATAGTGCTGTGATTAAAATTTATTTGCATCCCATATGACAAGCGTTTCCATGTTACTAGGATGCCAGCAGTGCTCAGATCATCTTGGCTTCTCCCAATATAAGAAATGCAGTCAAGTCTCTCTTTGCTTGAATTGCATGGACCAGCAGAACATTAACTTTTTTTTCTGCTGAGGTTACTCTGTGCAAGGCAACACTATCCAAGCAAACTTGGCCATGGAATGGATTTAACAGGGGCCAAGTGCTGAAGGGCAATAAGATATTGAACCTGATCCAGGGGAAACACCAGCACACCAAAAGAGCTATTGGAGAGTGTGACCTTTTCTCACATTGCACTGAGGTGAGTACAAGGCAACCCTTTAAGGAGCATAAATAAATGGAAGTGATTTCTTAGGTTAATAGACCAATAGTTTGAACATGAAGAGTTTTTTTAATACTGTCTATTGAGATTAGTATCTAGCTCGGATGTGGGTTAGAGGAACAAAAACTGACATGCCTTATTCCCCTAAAGAGCCAATAGCTTTTCATAAAGGAAGATAACTCAGTGAAACTAATGCCTAAAGACAGGTAAAGAATAAAAGATGACTGTCAGTAAAAAGTCAAGCAGTAAGTCTAAAAGTTCAGGAGATTTAAATATTTAATAAATCAGTAGACCTTAGCAAGTAATATTGGCAAAGGAGGAGAGCAAACATTCAATCAATAGATCCACATTCCCTTTCCTACAGTTCTAGCTCTCCTATGGCCTGTCAAAGGCAGGGGATTCAAAACAAAAATCCATAGCACAGTCCTCAGAATTACAGAAATGTTAAGCCAGAGGCGTCACAGATAAAGTTTTTAAAATACACTGAAATTAGCTGAGCTGATAAGGGCCTGAGCTACTCTGCAAGCCCAGTCCAGGTTATTAGTGAACTGAAGCTGCAGACAGCAGCAGTGTCAGCTGGATCCAGGTTTCCAAAAGGTTTAGAAATAATTCTGCGTGCAATTTCCAGCCCATCTCTAGTACATATTCATATTTCTTTTTTGTTTGCTTGATACTGTTTATGATGAATAGCTAATACATTTGCACAAGCAGCTGATGCCTTTGTTTTAATACTAAGATCATTTTTCGTCCTTATGAAATTTCAGTAAAATATTAGAGTTTCTTTCCAGAAATTATTAAGTTCCAGAGGAAGTATATGACAATATTACCAGCTACTTTTTATGGGAAGAGGTGACTGTGCCTAACTTTGATTAGTGTACTTGTGATCTTTGTACTGGGATAATAATAATAATAGCCCTATTACCTGCTGTGTACCTGAAATACCATCAGCTTACATAGAATAAGCAGTCACTGAACAGCATGTTACACAATGGTGAGAATCCCTCACAGCTTCATGGTTTTTTTGAATTGTGATCAGTACCCCATAAAATGCAAGAGCAATCAGAATGCATCCATCTAGTTATTCTGTCTGCGAGTCAGAATGCTCGTGGTGTTTAACATCCTTCTATGGCTGCTAAGACTGACTTAAAAATATCAGCACTGAAAATCTTCAGGAGATGGTCATGTCTGTATCATTCAGACATCAGGCAATTAGATAGAAATTTTTAAAAATGCATGTTACACTGTTTGGAACTTTGGGTTTTTTTAAAAGTGTATCATCAGATGATTATAAAAAAAAATAGGCAGCCCCCCTCTCATAAATACTCTCACAGAAGTTAATGGGATTATTATATAACAAAAATGGTTTTACCTCTTAAAAAATGTAAAAGAAGTCAATTTGTAATCACAGTTCTAAGGTGGGTGAATAGTATAATCATTGGGATTAGACACAGGGCAAACACTGAGAAATGAATGGAATCATCCAAGACTGATGTGTTGCTTAATTTGGTGTCATAACTGCACTGACTTTACTGGCATTATACCAAGGAATCTGGAGGAAACTTGCGTCAGGCCTTCATCTAGGATTTTGTTACTTGGCAGAAAATTCAACACAATTTTGAACTGCTCCTAAGTCTTGGCTACTTTTCAGTGAGAACCTAGGGCACTTAAAAGCAAAGTCCCTTCCTAAAAATAACAAGACACAGTAATGCATGTAAATGCCTGTACATATTTGCAGAAGAACCTTGTGTTTGCTACATGAGAAAGGTAGACCAGCAATCAAAAAACATAACATTAGGGGACAAAAAGTACTATTTCAACAATAATTGACAAAGAGACAATCTCACTGTTAGAAAATTCAGGTTGTAGCTATTTACAGTCTGCCAGGCCAGAAGCTCTACAAATAAATATTGCTCGGATTTTGTATTACATTTATCCTCTTTTATCAAAGCTCAAACCTGGGACTGAATCAGTCACAAAGGATTTACTCTAAATGCAGGTGCTGAAGGTTTTCTCTCCACCTGTAAGATGGAGAATTAGTCTCACCAGCACAATGGGCGGAAGGCTTTTGGTCCTGTCTGGCAGCATCGCAGTCCGCAGTACATACTCTGTGGAAATGAAAGAAAATAACTGATTAAGGAAAATAAGCAGTACTGCAGAGAACACGGATGATAATTCATATTGCTCTCCTTCTGTTATAAATTTCAGAAGCAAGTGGATGTAAAGGTAAGAAATAGTAGAAAGGATTTGTATTTTGCTGCCAGGAATCTTTTTTAGTGTTCTGAAAGGGGTATCTTGGATCATTTCTAGTTTCCTATTACCAAAGTAATTCCTATTACCAAAAGTTTAAAATAATTTCTTTCATAAATATATGAAACTCTGTCTCTGAAGTACAGAGGACAAAATTCTACTGTGAGGCTGTTAAAAACAACAGGTTTTCTGAAGCCGCCTTCTGATTTCCTGCCTAAATTTATTCACTGGCTGTTTATACACATTTTTTCTTTTGCCAATATGATTATTAAGCTAAATAATTCTTTTTTTTTCTCTCTGGGTTACCCCTCCATATTCACAGAGAGCAATCATAGCTCCTCTTTGCTTTCATTTTACAGACAAACTGAAGTCTTTTATTCTTCTCCCACAAGACACTTCAGTTCTCCCAATCATCCAAGTAACTCACCTCTCTGTATCTGTTCCCATCTGCTTTCAGCTTCCCAGAGCACCATTGACTGGATTCACTATTTTTTGTCCCATGTGAAGTTCATCAAATAGTTTGGCCTGAAACTTCTTTTACAAATCCACAAAAGGTGAGGATAAGGAATAACCCCTTAACATTGCTAAGGTCAAAATTTGGCATGTAGTGCTTGGGTTTTTCTTTCTTACCTTAGAAGAGAGAAATAGCTAAAATAAGAAAGACTGTGTCTTCAGTCAGGCAGAAGGCAGCTTTGTGTGTGACTACACCATACAGAAAAATCAAATGGGACCTAAACTCTTGAGGCTGCTCTACTTGGTATAAAATATTTTAATGGAGAAGACAAAAATCCCTTATTCTGCAGGTTGGGACAGCTGGATCCGAGTTCCTGAACGACTGGAAGTTTGTTTACGTCAAGTGGAGACATTGAGAAGCAGGAAGCTGGGTAGGGTGAGCAAAGGATTAGGCAGCAGGACAAGATTTGGAGGAAGGCAAGAAGCCAATCAGTAAGCCTGCTTGTTCGGGAGAGGGAGGGACAGCAAGGAATGTACAGAGAAAGAAAATACCTGGGGAGGGAAGAATAATTATCAAGAGCAAAAGACAAAATGATACGAAAAATTCTGGGGGGAGAGTGATGCTGCTAGAAGATGGCACATAGAATGGAGCATCAGTAAGAGTAGGAAAAAATCACTGCACTGGAAGTATCAAATACTGTGTGATCCCATTATTTGTAACCGCATCGATGTGCAAATGATGGCCATCCAACACTCTTTGGTCCCATTGTGGTAAGCCTTGGATGTATAAACAAAAGGGGCAATGGTTCAATGGCCTTGGACCTTCAAGACACATAATGTGATGGATAAGCTTTACAGACATAATATGAGAGTAAAGAATTATAGTGAAGAATTTTCTAGTTATGTGCACTGAACCCATTTTCCTTTTTTCTTTTCCACCGTCAGTAAGCCAAGTGGTCGATGAGAAAAATCACAACATGGTTTCTCTGTTAGGATGTTGTTCAGAACAAAAGTATGTCTTGAGAGATATTTGCATATAAATAGTTTTTAATTAAAATTACTTTTGGAAGATTAAGCTAGAACAGCCACTGTTAAAAAATAAGCCATGTTTCTGAAAGAAATAATTTTAAAGGAAGTGTTAAGAACAGTTTGTTAATTTGCATTGTACTGTTTGATTATTCACATGCTAATTGTATTGTTCCTGCTGTCACATTACCTTCAGCTTGAAGATCAGTCAGAAAAAGAAATTCTGCCCTACCTGTGACAGTCAGACAGTGGAACAAAAAATGCCAGTGAAGTGAGTTGCTTATGGCTATTTTAATCGTGGCAGATTTATGGGATGGGATGACCAACTTTTGAATAATCTGGACAGCTTTTATTTTCCTTCCCCCTTTAAAGTGTGTAGGAGTATTTTGATTCCTTGTTGTCAGTTCTGCTTGCCATTCCCACTCAACTAAATCCCATGAGGTCAGTGAGATAATTCTCTGAGTGATAAGTAAATATTGAAACAAATATTATTACACATAAGGAAGAGAAGCAGAATTATGTTCATGCTGTCTGTTTTATCCTGGTCTTTCATTTTGCTTTTTTGTTTGACAGGAAAGCTAGTAAATATTTACTGAACAACCTGAAAAATTGCTATATATTTGATAAAAGTTTATTACAGTTACTAAAACAAAGTCTCTGCTGATTAATTCCGTCAGCACATGATGTCTCACAAAGTACTACATAATGCTATGTTTAGTTTTCATTTGAGTTTTCAGTACAGGCTGACTATATTTGCACTCCAGTTTCCCTCATGTATCTGTGCAAATGTATGTATAAATACGCATAATGCTACTGGTTTTGTTTAAATATAAGTTTGTGCAGTCTGGATGTAAGTAAACTGACACTTATAAAAAAAGCTTGCTTATTAAAGGTGTCAGTGCCACAATCTATTGTAATAATTATAACTACAGCTACATAATATGGTGACACTATCATATAATCTCTTTATAAATTTACAATTAGAAAATACCATTACTGGTGATGCTGAGAAATGGCTGAGGATTACAGCTCTCAAAGTAACCTGTATACTTCAGAGCAGGATTTTGTCCCCTTAGGAATATCAAACATTTTTTACAGAATTCTTGGGTGGGTGTTTCTTGTAAATTAAGAAAATCTGTAATATTTTATCCAGAACAAAGTGTTCAGTGCATTTATCAGACTCCAGAGCCTTTTATCTCCTAAAAAACCTATTTTTTAAGTTAGTATATACAGTAGCAGAAAGTCAATAGTCAGCATAAAGGTCTTTCCATAGGTGAGTTCACACACCAGTTGGTCAGACAGACAAAAGCGTAATGAACTTCACTTCAAAGGTTACTTTAAAATGCTTTCCTGATGGATGGGCATCTTGTCAGCCTTGAGAATACGTGTTCTTGCAATGCTAGCCTAGAGGAAAGAGCAGCAGAGCAGGTACAGGCAGGTGCTGTGTTTTAGCCGAGCCTTTTCCACCATTTTTCCACTCACCCACCTTTCCCACCCCTCAGTATTGTGGACAGTGTCTGTGGCTTGTGATGCTTTGCTGAGCCAAGGATGAGCTGCTCTACATCCCAGGAGTTTGCATGTCTGAAACCAGAAAAAGCAAATGAGAAAAACCTGTCAGGACAGAATGACTAACCTCCACGAAAATTAATTTGTAAGGCTTCTTGAACGGAAACAGGGTCTAGTCAGAAAATGAGATTTCTATGTCCATCAAAAATTTTGGAATTTGTTTTGATTTTATGCTGAAATATAACAAAATGTTTCCAAGTTTTCCAATTTCCCCTTTCTTACCACCAAATGAGAGAGAAGATGCACATAAATCATTCCAGAGCTGCCAAGATGTCAGATGACTCCTATATTCACGCAGAATGTAAATTCAGTTTCAAATGCCCCTGCCTATCATAACTTATAAAAGATACATAGCTAGAGAATTAGAAAGTTGGTTTCTTCTTTTTTTGTCTGGTTAATACATCTCTGTTATTTGTATAAAATGTAATAGTTTCAACAAAAGCAACATGAGATACTGAGCTATTTAATTATTACCTACCTCTCTGGGTATTCTTCCAAGTATGCTAGAGTTTTCCTGTCTCCTTATCTCCTTATTAAAAAATCTGTATCCAAAATGGGGGTAGGGGGAATCAATTACTTACTGTGATCTGGCCTTGCACTTTGAACTATTTGTTTTATGTCAACATCTTTCACAAGTGCAAAATGCTAGTAAAACATTCTTCATTTCCTTTAAACTTTTATATTTCTTTTTTAAAAAATTAAATTGCATTTATTTTACAAAAATTTAAAACAATTTGGATAAAACCATCCACTGAGTCTGTTCTGGGTAGATAATAGGGTATCAGCTCAACGGAATTCTTCATCTTTTACTGCCAGTTTTTAGAGGTTACAAGAAGAACCGATTAACAGTTGAAATTTCTAGCTCAAAAATTTTGGCTGAGGACATTTGTAAGATATGAAATTTTTTTCCAAAATTTTCCTTAAAAAAAAACTATTTCAAAAAAATTTCAGTTACAAAACACTGCACCAAGATTTATTGAAGTATGCTCCTTTTTCTAAAACAAAATACAAGTTAGATGGCCAAACAGATTTATTCCTGCTTATCGCTGAACGATAGATATGAGGCTAACATTCATCTGGGGAAACCTAAGCCTGCAAATTAACCAACTGCCAAAAACCTGAGAAAACCTAATAGGAAAACTGGCATGCAGGAAAGCAGGCAGGCACATGCTGACATCTCCACTTGTGTCTGACGTTTCCATAAAATGTTTCATTTTCAGGAAACCATATTCTTCCAAGGTTTTGTGGCAAAAAGTGCAAATAATAACAATAATGCTGGTAAAGGAGTTTCTTTTTCTCAGCTAGATGTTTAAATTCAAACTCATACAATGGCGATTTTAATCAAAACATAGTTTTGCAGGAATAAAAGACAGGTTTATTTTATCTATGTGCTCATGGACTCAATTGAATATGACCATCCTTCCCAAGTTACAAGAAAAAAACCATTCCACACACTTGGCATGCAGGTCCCTTATCTGACATCCTTTTGCCTGTCAGATCACGCGGCTGTCCTCTGTTAGCCTGCACACTAAGCTTTGCTTCTCAGCCAGCCTGGACATCTTCAGAGCACCCAGGCTTTGTAAGAACAAGGCTCCACTGAGTTCCGTGCCTCATTTCTAAGAGGCCTACAGAAGTTACAAAGGAAGAGACAAACCTGTGAATTTACTCAACTGAGAAACTGAAATAATGCCCATTTATCCTACCACTGTTAGCATGAGAGTGTTTTAGATAATTCTACTCATTCCAAGCAAAAAGTGTCATATAAATTAATGGTTAACCCATTTGAACTCAAGGAGAAATTCAGCACGCACTCTAGAATGTTAATAGCCCTCCTATACTTTTACTATAGTTCAACCAATTCCAAGCATTACTACTATCTCCTGGATGGATAATCAAGTTGCTGATGTCAAACACTGTACTTTACGAGTCTATATTGTTCCCTACACTAAAAATAAGTGTCACGCTTTTTGTTGACTTTATGTTATTCAGTGCATAGAGTACCATGGACTACTCACCCTGCTCCCTGAAGGAGATACCCAAACAATAGACTAGCTACCAAAGACTGCACACGCAAAAGATCACAATGCTATTTTCAAGGCTAGATGTTGTTTCCACAGGTCAGAGGCTGAGGAGACAATGGCCTGGTCTGAGTCTGTGGATGCACTACTAGCTAATAAAGGTAAGAAGTAAGTGGGGGAAAAAATTTTTTTAAAACGCACGTCAACCCAGTGCAGAAACGTTGTTTGTCAGGTTTTCACACTGCTCTCCAGCTGAACTCGTTGCGTGCCGTGAGTGGTGGTTTCCACACCAGCACTACCGCTGGAGGCACGTGAGCTGCTGGGCTGAAAGGCAGAGGGGGCATGTTTCTCCAAGCTGCGAACACAAGGTACCTTCCGGGCAATGCTTAAGGGACATTTAGGAAGGCAGAAGTGCTCTGAAAGAGGTTTGTTTTATGAAGATAATGGTTGTTAAACTCTAAGTGCAATGGTTCTGTTTTTCCTATTTTTAAAAATAAACAACCCACAAACCTTTTCTTAGGTATTCCTGTTACAAAGAAATAGCCATGTTGCACATTGACTTTCAGTCAAACAAAAAAAATTATTATTTCCAATATATCCAAAGTCACTTCTCCAAGAGATCCCATTCTGACTGACCTGAAACCCCAAACCACATGTAACTTACAAAATTCCCTTCTTCCTGCGGTAACATCGTGGCCTGGACCCTGGGGTGCCTTCAATCGGTTTCTGAGTAGTATTCACTTGACTAACACAACTAAGTTTGGGTGCTGTCACCTTTCTTTTCTGAGAGGTTGTGATTTGGATTCATTTTAAAACAACTTCTTCCAAACAAATCTTTGCTTCATTTTTTTCTCTTAAAAATGAAAAAAATGCCGAACAAAGAAGTAATGAAGAGTCCAACTCTTCATCCAAGTCTTAATGATTCCTTGAAAGGAGACGGAAGCGCCATTTAGGCAGGCTAACCTCAGCTCTGAGAGGAGCACACTACCACAATATGACTTAATTTCCTACTTGCTTGTTAGACCAGGGGTCAGCCTCAAATCCCTAATTTCCTAGTCACAACAAGTCCTCCTGAAGACCAAAATCTGCAGGATCTGCTTTGACTAGCGTATCAGTGCTAGAGAGACCAAACCACAGCAGGCAGGTATTGGGAACGTTCCTCAATTAGTAACTCTCTGAAAAATTCTTAGCCACTTTATCATTGCTACAGTTTCATCTCCTATTTAATTCTTCCACAACAGCCTCTTAAGACTAACTGCTGGCTGACAGGCAAAACAGTATCAGACACACAAGTTACACTATATATACTGCATACACATCTATACGTACACACACGTGTATATACATACATAGAAACTGCATTAGTTTTCCTCTGCCCACCATCTTATGCATTTCTCTCCAGATGGCTTGGCAGCTTTTAGGACATTTTTGAAGTCAGAGTTCAGTGAGGAGAATGTGGATTTCTGGCTGGCCTGTGAGGATTTCAAGAAAACCAAATCCTCCACTAAGATCATCTCAAAAGCCCAAAAGATTTATTCTGACTTTATACAAGATGACGCTCCAAAGGAGGTAAATAGTTCTTTGCATGTACTTTGGGTACTGAGGATGGGAATTAAGTGGAAAGTTCAGATCCAAACTTGCAGGAATGACAGAAAATACAATTCAACATGGCCGTACTTCCATTTTCATGTCAATTCTTTAGCAGGTAGAAAACACTGTGTGGAATTCCATGATGCAAAGACCTCTTATGGTTTATACTTTAAACACATTCTTCACACAGGTTTATCTCACCTTCTGAAATTTCCACTTTAAGATTTAAGGAAATTTATGTTAAATATCATTGGTTTTCTCTAACCAATTTTATAATGCAATAAGCACACTTTCCTCCATATTTTAGGTACCAGTATATTCAAATGTTAATGACTCTGTTCTTTTGTACAGGTATTTTTGACATGATGAAAATCAAAATGCAAACTTGCAAAAATTTCCATGACAGCCTTCAATTTTATCATTATTTAAAAAATGCTTATTGTGAAGGAACAAATTGCTAATTAATTATTGTTCACATTCTACTCCCTAAAAAACTTTCACACTGATGTTTTTGCCTTTGATAGTGTGTTCTGAATGTCCCCATGTCTTACGTATGATAGAAATCCAGTTTATTATTAATAAAAACAAAAAATCCGTACAAAATACACAGTGCCAAAACCCAAAATGATGCTGAATACCTTCATCTCTAATTCACTCTTTGGTGATTGGTACTTCATAGGATTTAGTTTGGCAAAAAGATGTGATAATGAGAAGCAAATTTTCCCTTCTTTTTTCAGTGATGCCATCTTTTTAAGAGCCAAATCAAATTAAGAATTTAGGGTGTTAGAAAATGAAGGGATGACCTTCCTGCTTATTTGCATCTGCCAGGGTATTTGGGAGGAAATTCAAATGCAAACTGTGGCCTGCACCCGAACAGACCTCGGCTTTCCAAGCAAACTGACATTGGTTTTATGTCTCCTTTCTCCCTACAGATTAATATTGACTTCCATACCAAAACCCACATCTCTCAGAATATCTGCGAGCCCACCCTCGGCTGCTTTGATGATGCTCAGAGGTTAATCTACAGTCTCATGGCAAAGGACTCTTTTCCCAGATTTCTAAGGTCAGAAATATACAAGGAACTAGTAAAGAAGCAACAGCATGGAAATCAGAAGAGATGGCTCCCATTTTTGTGAGAAAATACCTGAGGGATTATGAATTTGTAGATGTCTCCCATTGCAACTCAGTACACATCATATATTATTAACCAGATCTAAGAATTGCCTTTGCCAGCTTGTTTTTAAGTACAGTATGCACGTGATACTTTCTAATAGCAGTAGAGAAATCTTCAAGAAGCAGGATGGAATATGCCAAGACATTTGAGCTACCTTTTTAGTAAAGAAGTTTGCCATTGATAATTTTTCCAGTGCTTGCTTTATTTGTCACAGTGTTTTCACGTATTTAAGCAGAATGTTTTGGTTTTCTGATTTGCCTTTGATTCTTCTTTAGAAGTATGGCCTCAAAAATAAATTCCTTTCAGGGGACTTGAATACCTTTACTCATTCATTCATAATCTTATTTATAATTTGTAAAAAAATTTAAATCCTCTTTTAAACATGTTTTATACCAATTCAAAACAGGAGAAGTAGAAATATGGTAGATAACACATTATGATAATATTTAATAAATAGGCACCTGCTTTATAAGAAATGTTCCTGGCATTCAGAGCAAATAAATATTTCAAAATACAGCTGTCTTCAATATGACTGTCTTCAATTTTTCTTTGTGTTTATTTCATTTAAATTTTTGTTGAAAAGTCTCATTTATTAATTGTGTAGGCATTTTAGAAAAAACTGAGTAACTGTTCCTTTGTACATTTTCAATTAGTAATTCATTTTCTTTGCTTTTCCTGATGTATCAGTGATACTGTCCCCATGCACTCATGAAGCAGTCATGTCAATAATTATTACCATTTTTCAATGAAAAACTGATACACAGAACAGTAGGCGTCAGAGAAACAGTTTTAGGCAAGTAAGCGTGTAAAGCGGCATTTAGTCATGCCGTTATTTTTCAAAGCAGCAAGGTGCAATAGGATTCTAGTGCAATCTTCAGGTGTCTCCAACTGCACACACTGATATTGTTCAGTACTATCAGAGGACTGATTGCATATATTTAAGTGAAGGAAGGAGCTGTTGCATAATACTGAAAAAAATATTTTAAACCATATGGGGCAGGAAGAATCTTCACTATGGAAAATAATTCTAAATACAAGAGACAGCAATAAGATTTTTCTGAAAAAAGAAAAATCTTTCATCCTTATATGAATGTGATCCTTTTGATTCTTTTGCTTTTGAGCTGCTCTAAATCTCCAGGAATCACTCCCTGTTTGGAACTCTGTCCATACTTTTACTCACCATCACATCCTCTATGCAAAAGATCCTATTTTATCAAACTACACTAAGGAACTGATTCATTTAGACAATAAAGAGTATTAAGTAGTCTGAAAGCCCCGATACATTGCCTTCAGTTATGTACTTAGGTTAACATCCTGCCACAGCTTATGTAGGTAGGTAGTTAGGTAGGGTGTAAAATATCGGTTCTTTGATACCCATGATCTATTCTAGCACCTAGTTTTTCTTCTTGCCCTCTGCATTTCTTTTTCTTTTCTTTCTTTCCCTGTACTAATGGTTAACAGAGACATGAACACGATCACTGAGGTCGAGCTACAAGGAGGATGTGGGTTTGGTTTGCAGTCCCACAGCTACCATTCATTTTGCAATGATACTGCAGTGGAAAATCGCAACTTCCGCCAGCAGCGCAGCATTGGCATCTTTCTGCACCGGGGGATTTCTGCTGGTTAAAGTCACAGTAAAGACAGCAGTCAGGATTGCTGAAATTACATCATTTACTCAAAAATATAGCAAGTAATTTTCCCTTCTTACAAATCCAATTCTCATTTTCAGAAGAGGAAATTCCCACATGCAGGAAGAAGTGGGATCACGTCACCTTTCTTAGTGGGGTACGTAGAAAGCCAAAAAATTCTGCTTTATCAATCGTTTGGGAACTAAGGATTAAAAAGTACCTTGAAACTAGATGTGTGATCGTGAAATCTCACAGCTCTCCATGCTCCTTTAAAACTTGCACAGTTCTGACTTTACCCCATCACAAACAGGGCTAGGAAGTTGTAGAAAGATGGCTGTAAGGGGTCTCTGATTCCTGAATGCTTGAAGTTAAGCATGAGAAGTTAAAATTATACATAAAATAGTCAAACTTGATAAAAATAACGCATGTTATTACTCTGATAACTATATAAAAACATTAGTAGGAAGCATCATATCCACATGGTATCTGGCTGCTTCTCTATGATCATCAGCATAATTATTGTCAAAAGAGTAGCTCATTCTTAACATTTTAGCACTTGACATTCATTTTAATAATTACATAAAGCATCATGAATGGTTTCAACACATTTTGAATTAATTTAGCCTGTTTTAAGAGAAAGGCACAGTAATTGCACTTTTAGGGGTTATCACAGACTCAAGTGTAAAGTAGCAGTAGTAATCCTTTGATAACCCCCTAATTAAAACTATGCTAGTTTTAATTAACTTAACTAGCAAAATTAAATAAACTTTTGTGGTTGATCAAGCCTTTCAACATTTAATTAATTTATCTGTTTCAGATGCTTAAATGAGATGAAACTCTGCAAAGTTTAAACAAATGGTCACTATAAATGCATATATATATCCAACAATAACTGGATGTACATTCACAATTAATTTTTAAAACCCTCAGAGCACTATCTGGCTATATCATATGCAATTAAACAAAAGAATCTACAGCATATTGAAGTGTTTTGGAGTTTAAGAATCAAGTTTCTGAAAACTTCTATAATATACCTTATTATTAAAGCATTATTAAAGATCCCTTTCAGAAGGTGTCTGAAAACACTCAAATGTGAAAGATGGGAGCCAGTAGTCTTTACTTCTCTTTATTTTCTGGTCTAAAGCTGATGCTTCATACTTCTACAACACCAAAAAAAGGTCACAGCCTAGCATCCGAGCTCTGATAATTTGACATAGGAAAAGGTCAGGCACCAAAGTGTGATTTAGAAGATTTAGACTGAACTTTGCCAAAATCCCAGAGTTTTACCAAGGACTTCCAGCATGAGGTTGGCCCAGTTGTATAACCTGTTGTTCAGCAGTTTTGAAACTGAGAAGTTACCTCCATCTTCCATTAAAATGTAATATATTTATGGCCTTTAATATTTGGGGAGCATGCAGGCACTCCAGGAAGGCAGGTTCTATGTTCAGGCTTCAGAGTGATCTTTCAGAGCAAAGCCACTTCATATCAGAGTAAGATCTTCATTGTCAAAGCCACTAAAGTTTGAAAAACCTGGATATAAATTTTGTGGAGAGGCATCACAACTATTTTGATAAGTTTGTACATCACCTATTCCTGTGGAACCTCAAGTACTAACACATTACCAGAATTATTTATCCTAATAACAGCTCAGGGTTATGATGGGAAAAGAGAAGACTACACTGTTGTTAATGCTGAATAATACACATTCAGTAATTATCTTACAGAAGTTACGGTGGAATTTTTAGCGAGCTTTTGGTGTGGGTTTTTTTGCTAGCACATAATAAAAAGAGGAAGAAAATACTGTTGTAGCTAAATAGAAAGCGCTCCTAAAAAGTTATATTAGAAACTATGTTTGCACTCCAAGCCTCCCACTTGCTTTCATTAAAAAATAAAAGTGACTATTTGGTCTTTCTCCCCTTCTGTTTACAAGTCCAAGCCAGGCAAAAATCTCAGTTCTGAGAAGAATTTTTTTTTTAAAAGGATTCAATCTCTTTCAGCACAAAAAAAGTAGATGTACAAAAAAAAAATGCTACAAAATAGAAATGGTTGAAATAAATGCAAAATGGATGCCACATTTCTTAAAAAAACCAACTGCCCAACCAACCCCACCCCCCCAATTCCTGCATGCAGTACCAGTCCTAAAGCTCCAATAGCATCTAGACGCACAGACCCCATCAGACCCATCATGCTCACATCAGGACAGGACTGTCCCAGAATTAAAATTCAAGGGATAATCATACAGTAATAAATAATATATTTATATATTTTCCTAGAATACCTAAATATAAAAATATTAAGCATATCCATACATATCATACATGCATAATTAGTCCTCAACACAGGACTGATATCAGTATTGTTCTGAAGAACAAGATCCCAAATTACAGGTAGCCAGGTATATTTCCAGTGGCAGGCAGGACTTTGTGAGACTCCTAACTATGTCTTATCAAAGGACTGTTAAATTCAGCATGCTTCTGTAAATGCTGGAGATGGAGACTCTGTATTTTCTGTGTTGTCAGACTATAATGTAAAAATGTACTTGAACAGACACACATAATCACAGGCTTTGCACAAGAATCTCCTAGACTTTTGTTTTGACTCTTCATGCAAACAATAAAGTTCAGAATACAGAATTCCTGAAGCAGTGTCTGCTGCTAAATAAGGCAACCATCACACGAAGAACCTACATCATTTGAGAAGAGTTTTGCACCCATTAACCCATACGGAATAACAGTTTTGCTCATGTACCCAAATACGTAAGTCTAATAATCATCTGTGGTTACAAAGCTGTCAAAGTGGATTTTCAATTAGCAGTTTTCAGTGCAGGGCTTTCCTAAGGCATTTTGATTGATGTCAGAGGCGAGAGACCTGTCCCCGTGGCACACTGACAACCTGCTCATCCTCTCCTCCCTGAGCTCTCTCCAGCCACTGGGCCAACAGCACCCTTCTTAAACTAGCCTTATTTTCTATATATAAGATTTCCCCCTTGATGAGATGTCTATGGGAGATTCCCCAGTTCAGCTGTTTTAGAGGATACAGCTTTGGAAACAAAATTCAGTCATGGAAAGAGGCAGTAACAGCTTCAACAATTGCTGCAATTTATCCAAACATGAACGATACCGGTGTGGACAAACTATTCCAGCAAGCAGCAGCTAGAAAACATTCAGTTTGACGACTTCCCCACATATGCACATCAGAACTGGCTCATTACATTTTTGGTTTTTGTCTTCTCTCCCCACCACACATCTTTAGGAATGCTCTGGCTTGTGTGGAATCGTGTGAATGAAGGCATGTAAGCCAGTGGAAGGGCCGCTGCTCACCTATGTGGGTGTTAGATCAGATGCAAGATAAAACAATCTATCTGAACTAGAAATATAAAATAACCAGAAGTTATGAAGACTAGAGGCCAAAAATAGCTGTTTTTTACCAGAAAGACTCCCTGAATTTTGGGGAGAACTACTTGTTATGTCGGGACTTTACTGCTATGTCTAAGAAAGGGAAACCTACCATATACAATTTGGCTCTTGCAAAGAATGGGCAGGTAGATTAAATTAATGAAATCAGTATAACATCTTTATTTCTGAATGGCAGTTACACTTTGTATTGCTGGTGGAACTTCAGAGGACAGTATGGATCTGAAAAATGAAGCATACTTTCTGCCTTTGAGTATACTGAAAAACAAGGCTAAAAAAAGCCATGAAAAGAGGCACTGTCACATTTGTTGACACTAGTTAAAGGTCTCGTGTAGCTTAAGAAGGAGCCCATGTTTGTTAAGGAAAAATGAAATTGAGTAATAAAAACAAGATCCCCATGCATATTCATCTTAATTCAGTAAATACAGCATGATATGCTGTCTCTGCACTGCCTAGGAACTGTAATTGATTGATATTGTAATTTTGAAAACTTAATTTGAAATACTCATTTAGTAATGGAAAGTATTTTGAAGAACTGACAAGTGACACTAAAATCATCACTAAAAGATCTACTTTAAGTATTCTTAAGCTGTTCATTTTGAGAGAAAATACCTCCCAGAAAAGTTTCTTTTCCATTTTTTCCCCAGCTTTTCAACTTCTATAATATTAGGCCTTGGAAATTAGACTCAATGTATCCTTACACATTTCAGAGGAAGCCCTGGATGCTTCAATCTTTAGTGAGAAAAATGAGACAATAGTAGAGCAAATGATTCCCTGCCTTATTTTTTTTATATTGTTGCTATGGTTTGTAGCTGCCATGTTATCATTTCTCTCTCCTAAATGAGATGTTGCCTTGTATTTTTTTTTCCTACATTGGATGGGTTTAGTTATTTGCATATAAAATGAGTAGAGCTAGATTTGTCTCTCAATTCATATCTGTTTCCATTTAGGTTTGCATGTAGGTTATTTTTAGTTCTATGAATAGTTTCCCTACCATGCATAACAGTCCTGGAAAGGCAAACAAAAGCATGTACTCAGTAAAAACTCTAGGGAAACCATTTTTTCCTAATACAGTGGTTATAACTTGAAGGCTCATAGACCAGAAGAGAAGGGGGGGGAACCCTTAAATAAGTTATGTTTCTTGTATTATTTCAAATGTACTATGCTGCCTTCTAAATATCATGTTTTAGCAGAGAAAAGAGGGCAGGAAGAGAAGAAACCATGATGATGTATGATTTAGTATTTTGCATAAAAAGCTTCTTATTCTTCTCTGTGTTGGCAGGAACATCTCCATGCCTGCACAGCACGGGGAATATAGCAAGGCAGGATACAGAGAGATTGTCCAACTCAGTCTCTCACACTGCTCAATCACCCCTAGGCTGGAGCTTCTTCGGCGGGCGGCACTGTACTCACCTTCCAATTCTTCACCAAATTCCAGTGGCAAAACCCCCTCTTATTAAAAATGTATTACTTTTTCTCCCTCTGAAATGTAGAATAAGTGTATTATGGTAACTACAGGCCACAGAGTCTCTAAACTACCACCACACAAATAGTGTTATTAACAGTTCTTCTGATCTCGTTATAGATACTTCTGCCACTAACCTAAGCAAATACCCAGCATCGAGGGCTCAGGGGGAACTTGCTTCTAAACAGATAAAAGCTAAAGAATGGAAAGAAGTATAAATACTGCAAACTCAAGAAAGCTCATTCTTCACAGACTATAACAGGGGACGCGCCTTTGAAAGGTTGAACTAGTTTGTTATTTAAAACATTATATTCAATAGAGAAGATGCATAGGCAAATTCAGGCTTGAACAGGCTGACAACAGAAAACCTCTGAAATGCTCTTGATGCTGTAAGATGACACTACATGAACTAGGAGAGGTCAGAAAAAAACGCCTTGGTCTGACACTATGACACTACTGCTTGTATTGCTAATGTTTTTCTAACCTCTGCACTCTGTCTACTTGCTTTTTTACCCAAGCTCCTCACCATGAAGGCACTTCTCTTGCTTCAAGTCCTTTCTAAATTTGTTCAGTGCTATCACTTGTCTTGAAGCATCAGCGCCATCGGCAACTATACAACATGAATAGTTTCAAATTGATTTGAATTTAATTTCCAGAACAAATGGACTGGATTTTGATCTAAACGTAATCATTTTGCCTGTTGTAATGAGATAAAATGGCAGTAATGAGAAGCCCTTGTATTTATTGAATTTCATACCAGAGCTGGGCCTTTTAGGAGAATAAAATGAAAAACGTGGCTTGTTAAATGGCATAAAAGGGGGTTTTGTGACATGGTATCTTTTCATGTCAAATGGTAAATGCAACATACTCCAGATTAGACAGACTCATTAATACTGACACCTTTTACAGTCTCAAATGTTTTTCACTGTTGATAGTGAGTCAGTATTGGAAATTCTATATTCTCTGACAGAAATTATTAGAATAGACTGTACTTGGATCATACTTCATATTTTCTGATATTTATACCATTTTTCAGTTATTCTTACACTTTATGTAGATCTCTTTGCAGTGACAATGACATCCACATTGGAGCTGAATTCTGTTGCCAGGAATACAGTGGTTTTCTCAGCATAATTGCATTTTTGCCTAAATTTTAAAACAGCAAAATTGGATATTTGAAAAATATGCTTGCTGGTTGCAGTCATTTTTTAATATTAACTCTCCACGCCTTCTCTAACATTTTTATTAGGATAAACACTTTTATTTGCCATGCATGACTAAGTAGTAAATCTGTATTCTGAACTGAAATTAGAACTGGAGGAACAGTAAAGAAGGATACAAATGGAGGATTAGCGTTTTAAAAAATGTTCATCAGGTCCCCTAAATATCTCCACAGGTTTCTGTGAAGTGAATTAATAAAAAAGAATGCTTACCAACAATAAGTACTTTATCCCCTAAAGATGCAGTTTCAGGTCAACTGTATCTATGCATTTAATAATTATGAAAATAAACCCTTTTGTTTCTTAAACAAAGGGGGTTTTTGTTTTGTTTCATTTCCTTTTAGAGTGGATGGAAATATGAATTAATTCATACTTTACTGTACTCTGTGAAGACAGGGGTTTATGCATTGGTATTTGAAGTCCATCAGACAATTCCTATGAATTGTTGCTTACCAAAGTGCTTATGGAAGCATTGCAGTCTATGCCACAAAATTACCTGGCTTTATTTTTTAAGAAAATTGTATCTCACATCTTACTTTTGTAATAAATGTCAATATTATTTTGTGTTACTATTCATTTTTATGTTTATTATGTATTTAAAATTATCCCAGGAATTGATCTTTTGTTGGCAGTCCGTATAAAAAAAGAGAGATGACAAAAGGAATTACAGCCCATTAGAGACCTCCTTTAAGTTCTTCAATTATATAAAAGTGAGGGAAATTCATATGCAAATAAAATCTGCAGACATTTAAAAGGGAGGTAGTACAATGTAATTGCAGAGAAACTGCAGAGAGGCAGCAGAATAATGATAGAAAAAAACATAATGAGGTTCAGCTTCATAAATGTTAATCTAATATATTTAAGGGAAGACAGCCTGAAATGCAGCCCATTGGGCAGGTGATACCTAGTCATATTGTTGAAGGACATTGTGCACCTTAGTGTAAGAGCTTGTTATTCAGATGTCTGTATTAACTCTTATCAAAAACACATTGCAAAGCTCTGAACCAATAGATAATATTTATACAACATTAGGCTTTGGCCACAACGGGGAGTACAGAAATTGAATTCCAGGGGCATGGCCTTGCATTAGGGACAACCCGCTCCACTGAGCTTTGCTTGAAGGATTGAAAGCAGTACATATGGATCTGAATGTACAGGTCCAAACGCAGCCCTAGAATTCAGCACACATCTTGAATGTTACAGTCTGGAGCTATTTAGGGCTCATTTCTTTTTCAAAATACCATTAGTATTCACACGGCAGAGAACTGTTTCTCGCCAACATTTTCATAATTTGGCTTTTTGAAATTGGAGGTACCTCATTTGTCTGAAAGATATTAGTGAAATGGTAGGAATGCAGTGACTAGGAAATTAGGGCAACGGATGTTTGATTTATGAGGAAACATTAAAGAGATGAGCATAAATACAGTGTCTTAGTCAAGGAGATGTGAACCATGTGTGTTAAAGCATGTGTCATTCAAGGAACCAGAGTGATGGGGTTACAGGACACAGTCCAGATTGAGGCTTTATTAGGAATTGTCCCGTGTTTATCCCAAGGGAAAGGACAGAATCCCCGTGAGACAGGATTCTCACTGGAATACTAAATAGATAATCAGCCAGAGAAGAAAACATCACTGGCACAGCAGATGGGCTTCACCACTAAATAATTCTTTTCTGCCCGTAGTTCACCTCAACCGGACACTGACCCCACCACTACAGCAGACACTGACGACGAAGTTGGTGCTCAATTCCCATACAGCAAAACTGCCCAGGTTTTTTATTGCCTTGACTCCTATGTCCCCTGGCATTTTCAGAGAAATGTCTTTATACAATGCAGGCACAACTGTTCTTACCAAAGAACTGGAAAGTGTTACAGTGGCTAACATAGGGAGAAAAAAGGTGAAAAATCAAGGCAGACATCCCATTTCATTTGCTTATTTAGGCAGTAATTTATGAAAATATTTAAGCTGCTTAACTTTCAGCACCTAAGCCATCTATCTTGAGTAATTATGACAGGAAAGCACACTGCAAACATCGGTGTCCTGTTGAACCAGTGTTGGCAGACCAACAGACACAACTGCTAGTGTATTTATAGGAGCAGTTCAAAGTTCTGCAGAGAGTACTTCTGCAGCACTAAAGGGCTTTATCTTAAACTAAAGGCATGTTTTGCATCCACATCTATTTTACATTACACCTATTTTAAGAAAATTGTTCTTTTGATGTGGTAATTTCAGTATCTTATGAAATACTGCGGTACCACCTTGTGGCAGCTTTTTAGATAGCACTGTTGGCATTAAGAATGCTTTAAAAATGAAACTAGAACAACTAGCATTTGCTCTGATTAGAGTTTTGAGCTACGTTCAGAACTGTCTGCATCCTCCTAGCAATTAGAATACTTTATGGATTTATGGGTCTCTTATAAAACGTGTTTCAGTGAAAGCCGGATATCAGTGTTCCAACACTATTAGAAAATTACTCATATATATATATATATGAATATATATATATACATAAGAACGCACCTGTGGCATCTTCTTAGACTGGAGTTACACACGTACTCAAATACTGTCACAGCTGGGAAGCAAAAAGGCACAACAAGGGAATTTCTGCCTCCATTGAGGCTGACAGCTCAGTGACAGAGTTTCCAACTCTGCGCTCCAGAATCAAAACCAAACTCCCTTTGAGGCAGAGCGATGGGAGAAGCCACCGGGTAGATCTGTCGGGTGGGACTGACAGCCCCTGTGCCCACATCCCTGTCTGTGCAAGCTCCGGAGGCGCTGAGGGCAGGCCGGCATCAGCAACACAAGAGGGAACAAACAGCCATGGAGGAGCCCAGGTTGTCCCTGTTGTCTCACAGAGCTGCGAAGAGGAGATACGGAGCGGTGATGAAGGGCAGACAGCAACTTCTGCTGTGACAGTATGAAGATTAGAAGAAGGCATGGAAAACTCCAGAAGGCAAACGGGCATGTGCCTGAGCTGCCATGGTAAAGATGAGCTTTTGGAAAGAAAAACACAGAAATCCAGATACTGCTAAGTGGACTGGAGACATCAGACTGAGAAAGCATTTATTTTAGGTGACCTGGTTGGGTAATTAGCACTTCTGTGCTCTTCTGGCTTTGAAACTTTTTAGAGATACCAAAGTATAACAAACAGTACCGTTTTAAAGACCTTTTAGTCCACAGCCATCTTCATCCTCCTTTCCACATCCCTGCAGGAAGTGAGGATTCTGCTCTTAAACAAGACGTACCATCTGTTTAGACTTCGTGCTTTGGTTTAGGTCCATCTCAGGGTATTGAAGTTTAGGTACAAATTTATCTCTTACAGCTTTGACTGATTTGAAAACACAGTGCAGGAAGGAGAACTTCTCTTGTTTGAAAATGGTAGTTAACAGGTTGTTGGTTGTGTGTACAAGGAAGCTCTGGGTTTCTTCAAATTAATGCTTCAAATTTGAAGCAGCTTGCCACATTCCAGCCTGAACTCATATGTACTCCTGTTTTGTTCACTAACTACAAGTTTACTGTAATAAAAATTAAAACCTGGCACAGAAATGAGGCACGAATGAGCCAATTTGAAGCAAGGGCTTATGGTTCTGCAAGGTCTAGTTCTCCTCCAGCATCCTGCTTTCTAGTTTCCATCTGAAAAGCATTGGGATTATGTATTATGCCTATCAATTAAAGTTGGCAATGACACATGAAAATGCCAAAAGATCAGATGTTCGGGTCAAGCTGAAGAATAAGCATAAGGCTAAAATATAAAGCAATAGAAAATGTAAACAAATTCTCTTACACCCTCTCAAGAACACTCTCTGTTTAGGTATCTTCCTATCACACTTACTAATCTCTCCAAGTAGATGCCTGTGCTATCTCTCTACCTCAGACTCAGGTTTAAAAAAATCACAAAAGAGTGCCTGCCTGGTGATTACAGGAGTAAGAATACTTTCTCCTGAAGCAGTCTGATGGATACTAGCTTCTGATAGAATAATCAGATATGTACTTTTTACTATTTTCTTCATTTTTAAAAGCTACCCTTTAAAAGCGCACATGACTGTTACTAGCGAGTGTCACAGCCTGTTACTATAGTAAAACATTCTTCCACTAAGTAGGCACTTATGTACCTGGGACATTTGTTTTCCAAACTTTTTCATGCATACTCTATAAGGCAATGTTGATTGTAACCTGTCAAATAATCTTTGCAAATATCCATCATTTATGGTAGCTATAAGCCCATGCCTTGATGTTGTATTAAATAAGTTGTAACTCATGACAAGAGAAGAAGCAGAAAGGGAAGATATATCAAGCTAATTAAAGGAAGGTTTCTTAAACAATTTCTTTAACCTTAACACACTAAGCTCCCATTTATCATTTTATGCTGTATGCTTGCAATAGACCACATAGCATGTCATCTCCTCAAGAAAGAAGGCCAATTCAGAAAGTATTTAAACACGTGCTCACCTCGCAGCTGGTAAGCAGAAAGTCAAGTGCCTCACTGCGAAGGAGTCTGAAGAGAAGGAACTTTATAAGAATACATAGACATGACTGCCTAAGAAGAGCAGCAACATAATGAAGCACAACAGAAAAACAGATTTCTTCTGAAACCATCTTAGAAATCACTTTAGATTTATGCAAGAGGACAGGTGAAAATCAGTTTCCTTCATTTGTGCTTCTGCAGTTATAGGATTAGTGGTAAGAGTACGATCACAAGTGTATTCACTTGTATACACAGAACCGGAATTGAAAACTGTGAAGGCTCAGTGAGAGTCTTCAAACTCCGATACAGCCATTGTACACTTCCATGTGCTTTTTTAAATTTTTTTTTTTTGCTGCAATACAGGCTGACTAATGCCCCAGTAGACTGGATATAGAAGCTGCAAAGCGCCATACACAAACTATCTGCAAAACAGAGCATAGAAAGGTGGCAGACACAAAGCTGGAGGAGGCTTTCATCAGATGCACCTCTAACAGTGAACATTTTTGCTCTCCGCTTATTTGTACCTCATTCCTCAGCTTTGTATGCAGGATCCTTTCAAGTTCAGATCTTGCAACCAACATACAAATGAATAGCCTGCAAATCTGTTTCTGTATGTCAAGTGATTAAGTCTGGACAGGATTTTTCAACAAAAGCTTTTTGATGGGAAAATTCTGAGTGAGCCCCAGAATTTCTAAAGAAAAATAGTCTTTCTAAATGTTTCAAAAGGGTTGTCAGGAAATTTTCTCAGGACAAGGTTGGAGGGGAAAGAAGAAAAAAAAAATCTATTTTCTTCATCACCGTAGCCTTTCCTCTCTCTCGCTTGAAAATAACCAGTGATTTACAAGCTAAGTTGGGACATACGGAGGCACATGCAGAGTACAGGACACATATCTCAAGTCTCCCTCACTCGAGATACTGCTTATCTTGAGTCTAAGGGGTGTCTGTCTGACTGGTGTGGGTTCTGTAAAAGCAGAAGTTTCAGTTCTTCCATAGTGAAGTTGTTACAGACTTTTTTTTTTTTTTTTTTTTAAAGCCAGGCCCTTTATCCCCACTTCCCATTAACCCTCTTGCCTTTTTTCTTGATTTGGGCTATTTTGGTTTTTAGAGGTCCTGATGATGTTATCCCCTGCCTCTCTAACCACAGAAGGCCAAATGCTACTCAGCATGAGGGTGGACTTTGTGGCCTTGCGTACTTTTTTTGGTTTATCTGACTTGTGGGAAGAGGGTAAAGATCACACTCTGGCCCACATTTGAGCCTCTTCATCTATATATAGATGTATGCATGTGATATTTCCACAACTGCAGGTTTTAAGAGCTGTCTTAAAAAAAAACAGAAAGAAGGTGGTGACTAGCATGGAAATTATCTGCCAGCATGCCCACCTATTAACGCATGCCTGAGTCAGCCCACTGTGTTCTCTTCCTCGCCACTCTGCATTGCCCATCCTGACCAAGTCTGGTACACAATCCCCTTCTCCTCTCAAAGACGTCTCCTTCTTAGGCTGAGAAGGAAAAACCTAGCTATGGCATTTGCAACTGCATCTTTTTAATAAGTTGTGGTGAGAACACTGGAACCAGTGAAGCCTGTTTTCCCTATGGAAGCTCATGTCTTCTACTCTCAATATCACAAAGTCTTGCCCTGCTGTCACCTACCACCTCGCCCTGACCTAAGACTCCATTTCTTACACCCGCAACTCTTACATTTCACACCTTCTCCCTCCCACTGCCTGAAGACCTGCGAAAAAGGCAAGGATCAGCAGGAACAGCAGGCAGTTCGGAGACACTGGGTGCTGTTTGTCAGCAGTGTGTCAACCCCAGCTGCCTCTACCCAGTCACCAGTTTCATCAAGCCAGAAGGACCATTCCTGCACCCCTCCATCAAGTTCATTCCAACTGGTTGAAAGCTTAAACTGTGCAAGGTAGCCAGGCAGACAGAAGACAACATGATAACTAGGCTTCATTTCCTTGTGAAACAAGTTCGATAAGGCATTCATCTCACTCTTCACGAAAAATACATCATCCAGGAATAGAACCTGGTTTCTTACCTGGTTTCAGTCCTGTTCACCCAGTTACATAGGGCAGCAGGCACTGGCAGAACCACTGGCTTTGAGGGCTCTGCCTCAATGACCCAAATAACTCAAGAAAAGGCACAAAAATAAACAAAAACTTCACGAAGGTTTAAAGGGACAAAAAGAACAGTATTTTGCAGGAAAGTGGCCTCAGAGAAGACTCTCTAAAAGGTGTTTCAAAAAATTAAAGTTTACATTAGTTACCAGCAGGGGACAGCAAGGCGTTAGCCAGACACAGAGATTATCTGCTTTTCTGCTCTGATAAAAAGAGGCTGAAGGCTTCCAAAAAGGAAGAGTCATGAATGCTCAAATTCAGCCAGAACTGTAGAATAATAATAGTAAAGACCCGGAGCACCAATCTCAAGGCTCAATCTTAGATTAAAAATACAACAACCATCACCCTATTCTACTTAGCAAATTATCCAGGGACAGATTTAGGTTTTTAAATAAAGCTATTTAGTGCTACTTTACATGCTGAATGGGATCCTACTTGCCCTTAGTTGCTATTTTAGAAGGGCAGAGATCTGCACGTTCAATGTCATAGCTGACAGCCCTGTATCTTCAATATTTTAGGGCACCTACAGTGACAGTATACACCTATATTTAGGCAGCTGGTTCACAATCTGTTGTTTTTTGAATACGGGAGATGTTTTGAATGCATATAGTAACTTCTGATCATAGCTGTCCTTACATGATTTCATATTCCACAACACTTGATGACACTTTTATCACCAAGGAATGACAACGTTTATGCAGTCCCCCATCACAAACTAAGGAAAGCCTGCACTGACTATGTGTCTTAAAAATCAGGACAAGGGATTTCTTATTTAAAGGACTAGTGAAAATTGAGAAGTCTTCTTTTCAACTTTGGCATATAAGAAAAAGTGTCCTTTAAAAAAAAAATCAATAAGATATTTTCAGTTTGTTAAAAATGTTTTGAAAAACATGCACTACCCTGTAAAAATCTCCAAATACTGAAAATTGAATGGGACCATCTCCAAACAGCTATCAATGTATGCATGTGCTGTGGATAATTAAACTGCAGTTGCCTTTGAAAAGAAGTATGAAGAATTAAAAAAAGGAAAACTATTCCTGCTCTTCATATACAAAACTGCATTCTTTCTAATTCAGGGGCTGTTTAGACATCACCCATAGCAAATGGGTACCAGATCAACAGACCATAACCTGAAGATCTATATTATATTAAACTATATATTTTATACACACATATGCATATGTTCTGCATTCCAAATGTGATCAGGAAGTTCATTTTTGTATTTTGGTTATTCATACAGAGATGTATTAATGTCCTTACATACAAAGGGGGTCATAAAATGCTATCCCATACCTAATTTTGATTTCCATGTTTTAAAACTACCATTTCCAAATTTAAAGGGCTTATAAATTAACCAGGGTTGGAGTCCAGCAACCTCCTTACTAGTAAAAGAACAAAGAAATTCAGTCTGTTTAATTTGTCAAGGAACAAATCAACAAATAACTTCATCACAGCCTATAATCAAAATAAAAATACAAAAGCAAGTCCAAGCTAGAATGAGACACACTTTTTAATGACAACACCATGTTAAGGCATGTTAGACTTATATTGAGATTTTAAATCCAAATGGATAGCATTCTAACGAATGTTTTACTCATACAAGATTTTAAAGCCTTTATTTTGCAGCAGGTCAAACAAGGTCATCAAGGTCTTCGGGGGAGTTAAAATCTCTGAATCTATTGTATTAATTTCTTTTGCAAGTATTTTTTAAGCCCTTTATAATCTTATCATTACCTCTGTGATCTAACATCTAGAATTACTGTAGAGTGTACTATTAACCTCACAAACCTCATAACTACTCACGTGGACTTCAGAATCAGCAGAATCAGTTGTTGGTTTATTGCTATTCATGAAGTACATGAAATTGTAGGATTGTGCCTGTTACCTGTTTTTCCATTAATAGATCTTTTTTAATGCAAGCTGAGCCTACAAACATTAATCAAGTAACGCTCAAAAAGAGAAAATGCAGAACACCCTGGCTGTTGGACATTTATTCTATGATATACACTGGTTGCTATTAACAGCTAGAAACAGCCTTGAGCTTCTGGCAGTTGTATTGTTTCACTGTCAACAGGATTTGCAAGAACTTGAAAATCATACCAATGATTAATGAACTTGACTAAGGAGCTTTCCCAGAGTTACATTTTTGCAGATCCCAGTGAAGTCAGTTGAAGGGCTGAGGGCTGAACAACTACAGGAACATAACTACGTCATATTACCAAGGTATTTTATTTGTTAGAGACTATCTTTCCCTTATTATCTGAGGTGAGAAATTCAACTATAGGTTTAGTATAAAACTGTGTAAAGATGACCAGGTTATGGTGCATTTAGTATGGAAGGGAATGCATATGAATGCATCCACATAATTATAAGCTCATCTACAAATGGAGTCATAGTTTATTAACCAGGACAGCCTTGTCCTCATTGTGCCTAATTAAAAAAAAAACACCAATGACAACTGTCTGACATTCTCTTTAAGCCTTTATATAGTCTTGTCTAAGGCAAGAGTTAGTAAACTTAGAGTCTATAGACATGTTCATAAGATTAAAACCTGTATCGGTTTAGTATACTGACCATCTTTTGGCTTTTCTTAGCCATTTGTGTTGTCAGAGGTAAGTGCTCACAGGTACTTCTGTAAGTCTTCATGTGCAACTGTGCATGTAGGAAATGCTTTATACCCTTCCCTAGGTAGCACAGAGGTTTGGTACATGGCAAACATTATATTGAGAGAGAAAAGAGAGCAAATCCAAGGCCTTTGTGACCTGGTGAAAATCTGGTTTTTAACCTTTCAATACTTCTGTTGGGAGGGAGATGGGAGAAACTTAGGAAGAGGGCATTAAATTTCAAGTCCAAGAACTGATACTGCAATGTGTTTGGTGTCTCTTATTTCTCTTTTTCTTGAAATTATTGATTTATATTAATCATATTGAATATATGATTTCTCTTTTTCTTGAAATTATTGAGATGGGAGAAACTTAGGAAGAGGGCATTAAATTTCAAGTCCAAGAACTGATACTGCAATGTATTTGGTGTCTCTTATTTCTCTTTTTCTTGAAATTATTGATTTATATGGAGACTCAAAATATATCTATCAGTCTAAAATCTTTCCTTTTATAGCCTTGTATGAATATTCCCCCAAAGATCTCATCTTTTCCAGAAAAAAGCGTAGATGGATGTAGATGGGGCTCTGTAGATGGAAGGCTTGATGGGGCACTGGTAAATATTTGCTTCATTTTGTTGTGGGAGTATAATCCCCATTATCCTTTTTCTTCAGATGTTCTTTGCTTTTTCATTAACTATTTTTATCAAAATATTTCATTTAAACAAAACATTTTTCCCACACTGAAGTGGTGTTAGGGGGACTTAATGAGTTTTTGCAAATGTTAGTCTGGCAAAAAAACAAACCGAACCAAAAAACCCAAACTCCTCACCCTCTCCGTGCTCTAAACAGATACAAGTTACATCTTACTGCACAACTAAATGTCACATACAAATAATTTCAAATTGAAAGTATAGAAGTTTAAAAATTGATCAGTTATGCTTTCTTTTAGATACTACCTTTTGTGTTCATGAATCACAATTACATGATTGAGCTTGGGCTTATGATAAAAAAACAATAATGGATGCATTTTAAAGAAATGCCATTTAAATATACTGAAAATGTTTCTTTCAATGTCAGGCTTAAAATCTATTTCATCCTTAGATCCAAATGCTAGACTAACTGAGTTAAAAATTCATTTGACTCTGTCTTTAATATATGTTAGAGCATTTTTTCTCAGGATTAACTGCTGTAATATTTGTTAAGTCAGTCAGGGAATAGTATTTTCATTAAAAATTCAATTGCATATACTGAAAATACACAGTCTAACTGCTTTAATATCTAGCGTGAACAACAACCTATCACACTATAAGTAAGCAGAAGAATATCCTTTTCTTTTTAGAAAATGACATATAGTGTAGCTGAAAAAAAGAGTACCAAAAGATGTAATGAAGATCTATTAAATGTTTTTATTTATTCATATGGGGAGACAGTGCGTAAGACCAGATTTGGGTCTGTCTGGAAAGAGCGTGTGGTTATGTGGGACGTATGTCTCGAACGCAGTTTTTCAGACTACTTGTCCCCAGTTTCCTTTTTTGTGTTTGGTCTCCTCTGTAGCGTGGTTCTGGGTGGAAGTCATATGCTTCCGTTTTAAAAGATTGACTAATCAGTCGGGACTTGGGTTACTCATTTCACTCAATATTTGTAATCTCATGGTGAGATTTTTTAAAAAAAGCTGTGTAGGCAGAAGACATTCAGGACCTATCTGATATCCTATTTTAATGATGGGACATTGTAAGAGTATGGAGGAAGCATAGTTTCCCTACATTCGCCTTTGAAGTGAAACAGTAAATAAGGAAAGCAGCAGATGTAGTCATGTTATATATATGTAAAGTTGTAGAAAAGGAAACAAGGAAGAAAAAAAATACTTTTCTGTTTTTAATTGTCTAAGGAGCAATAAAGCAAAACAAGGAAACACATTTTAAAAGGTGTCCCCCACAAGAAAGATAAACTAATCTATTGTTAACTGTGACGCAGTGTCAGTCTGTCTGAAGCGGCCAGAAATCTATGTGCTTTGGCTGTTCATACTCTGAGCAAACCACTTAGAAAAATCCAGGCCAAGTACCTTTGACAGCTTCATAAAACTTATCAAATCACTTCAGATCCACATTAAGTTGGACTAATAACCTTCTGAGTTAATCTCTCCTGTCCCACGCTGGACATATCTAAACTGAACAAAACTTCCCTGTAAACACTAGCTCTTAGCTCAGGGCTATGTGAAATGCAGGAATCCTAACATTCTGATTAAAAAACCCTCAAAATTAGTCTTCGCTCACATGAAACTGTGCCAAAAAAACAGGTGTAAGTACTTCCTACTTTTTCATTCACGTATATGAAAGATGACAGGTTCTGCCTTCCTTGCAATGATTTGCAGGATCTAGGGCTGTGACTCCATTCCCTCACTATGCCCCAGACGGAAGGTGGGAAGAAAGGCTTCTCAGTAGTTTGCAGAAGAGGCGTTCAATGCTTGTAAAAGGCAGAGCTCAGAGCTGGAGCCTTCCAATATGTAAAGCAGATGGAACTGTACTGACCAAGGATGGCAAATAGTGACTCTCTCATTTAGAAAACAAAGGATTTGGTTTTATGGTACTAAGAAAGCTTAAATTAATAATTATTAAAGAACTTAAAAAAAATTCTTCCCTTTAAGTGAATAAAGTGACAGCCCATGTTCACACCCTGCTACTGTAAATTTAATTTTTCTCAAATATAACATTACTATTCTGACTGTCAGTCCTCTATTAACAATAACAAGGTTGGCAGGTTTGTTTTTTTCTCTCTGCTATTACTTAAGAGACTGAAATATTTTTGTGAATGCTCAGGAAAAGACTACTGGAATGTTAAGGTCGCACAGTCTCTTTATATCATGTATAGCCTCTGGAAAGCCTATTTTACAATCACAGTAGGGAGGGCAGAAATGAAATGGAACACGAAGCAGCTACTCCTTCCCTCATTTTACAGGTGTCAGAAAAGACAGATGATTCAATTCAGTTGCCCACACACAGTGATATAATGCCGTCTGACATCCTCTCATGGATCACGCTGATCTTCATTCATCACCTCAGAAGACCACAGGGCTCCCGCAGGTCCTCTGTCATACTTGCCAGCGCTGCCTAGACTTTCCAGATGCCCAGCTACATCTCATATGCCTGGGCGACTGATATGAACCCAGAAAGACTAAGTTTTGCTCTAAGTCACACAGGAAACCCAGGGGAGACCCAGAAATTAGACCCAGTTCATTTAAGTGTCATCCCATAACCACAATACCCCTGACATTGCTGGCAATTAAACTTATTTAAACAGATCACCACTTTTTGGTGGTGGGAAACTGCTTTCTTTATAATCTTTCAACAGCGAAAAAAACCCATGCTCTATCTTCCAATCACTCTGACATGACTTCTCAGCTATTTTTGTCCCTAACATTTGATCTACTTCCTTCTCCTGTTCTCTGTTGTATGCTGTTCTCACTGCTGTAGCAGTAAATACTGCTGATACATGACCAACATACAGATTAAGATCCATTGAAGCACTAAGTTGCGTATCTGACCATCTAATATTCTAGTATCATACATGCAGTGTGCTCTTTGGAAGTGAAATTGCATCTAGCTGACATAATGAAACTTTATCTAGAGCACAATGGTTATGAGCCAAATAAAAAACAGACAAAATGTATTTGAATACAAAATACACAAGTTTGAATTCCTCTATTTGTTTTGAGGTGGCAAGCTGATCTGCTTTCCTCTTTCATGTCTCCACAGGGCCATGTTTTCACAAATTCCAAATGTATTTAATCTCCTTTGGTATTTAGTCAGGTAGCATGGCTGCATCTAGTGAACTGATGGGAGAGTGAACTCAATGGGTTGCAGAATACGACCGACTGACTCTGGTGTCTTCTATAAGTCAAAGGAGAAGCCGCAGGAGCAGCAGACAACTCTTTGTGACAAAGCAAAAAAAAAAAAAAAAAAAAGAGGCAGAATATAAAGGAGGACTAAAAGTCACATGTTAAAGAGCACATTACCAGACTTCGGAGGCTACTCCATGCTGAAAAGTGCCAGTTAGGATCAAAACCTCATCTTACAAAGGGCAAGTAATATTCTTCAACATTTCTGCTCAGAAATGGAACTAGACAAAGTCAAATGTCATATGATGATGTTTTGCAAAGGTTGGCAAGCATCTATCCATAGGTTTCTATAAGCAGGTTCATGTCATTTTCCTTTAATTATGTTAATGTTAAAATATTTTCCAGAGTCAATAAAGTTTAGGGCTATGCAAAGCATTTGACAAAAACTCTTTGTAAACAGTACAGGAACTGAGATGATGTTGCAGCCTCATGTGTGACAATGGGACCCACAAAGCCTAGCCAATTTGAGACTGCTACTACTATACGTACAATCTGTGACCCTGTTTGTGCAAGAATCTCCACTTTTGGATACATATTTCTTCACAAAACTTCAAAGATATTATGATTCAGAGACAAACTCAATCAAAAAGCAACCGAGTTCAACTTTTGCAGGTCCAAGGCCCAAAGAATATAGCATCATCTAGTATTTGGGGGTTTTGTTTTGTTTTTAAACCTGTAGCATTCACACTAGGCGTGTCCCATGTTATCAAGTTAACAGATGTTCCAGCAATTCACAAGCTACCTTTTTGCATTGCAAATGTAGACCAGTATCTGTTGGGACTTAAGATCAAAATGCCCCAGAACACAATGTCCAAACCTCTTGGTGCAATTCCCTTAATATTTCACCTAAGTTCTACTTAAGAATAAGAAAAGATGTTTTTCTTTTCTCTTTCCACTATGTAATATATACATCTATGTAAATCATTGTCAACAGCTAACCAGAACTCTATGTTAAATAGATTACCTGAATTGTTTATGGCTATCCAGCACTTACTGCCCTGTTCTCCAGCTCTCTAGTGTTGAAACTAGCTCCTATTATTCGCAGACCTTAAAGACCCAGGACTACCCATGACCAGCACATTGGAACAGAGAAAGAGATCACACAAGGTTTTTGTACATCCACCTTCATTTACTTACGTGTGTTAACAGCAGTAGCTACCACTGTGCCTGATAGTATGGGATCAAAACCTGTGTCCCATGTTTGATGACAAGAGAGGAAGCCAAACTGAGCACATTTACCTCTTCTCTCACAGATATTTGCAACTTCCTCATGTTCATGCTTTGAGCTAAAACAACATGACCATATCGGTGTAGCAAGGAGCTTAACAAAACAGCATCTGTCATCTCTGCATTCACATTGGCTTCTGAAACTCTTTGCTGTACTTAGTGAATTTACCCTCTGTAATTCAGGAAAGCTTTTTCATGCAGTGGGTCTCAGAGGGTGCCATTCTGCCTTTATCACTGCAAAATAGATTCCAAATACTTTCCCATTCTACTCTAGGTCAAACGTGATATTATTTGGTGTTCCTTGTATGGGTATCTGCATGGCCCACCCTAGGCAAATGGTCTGGATAGCATGTTAAAGTAAGAATGTTTGCATGGTATTTGCTCAAAACTGGTCATCTTAAAGAGAAAAACAACCACCAGCCAGGTTCAACAGTGACTAGGGGATTACAGAGAGACTTTTGAAACAAAGGAGGAGTTATCCTGAAAGAAAAGCCTGAAGATTTGTCACTGGAAGGAAAGAGACCTTTGAGTGTAAAGAGCAGCAATCAAAACCTGGTTGACACTGGCATCACTCCACTGACACGACGACCTTTGCTGAGGCCAGGCAGAGCATCCTCCCTGTTGGTGTCACAAGCAGCCTGCGTGCAGCTGTGGCAGTGAGAGTGCAGGGTGCAGCAGCAGGGACCCACACCTGGGTGTCTGGATGTGACCTTGGTGGTTTTCTCACCAGCACGTGGAGGTGTAGGGAGGAGCAGGGGCACCCACAGCTCCAACAGGAGGTGTGTGCAAACAGGGCAAAACCACACCTGAGAGGGGGAATGTGTGCTTGTAATGCATGTCTGCATTGTTAAGGGAATAAAAAAACAAAATTTAAAAAAAAGGAGATGAGAGATTTTCCCAGAACTGATAGGAAACACAGCCAGGAAACTGAAAGAATCAAGCAGAGCAAGAGCATGAGGGTGAACCCCGCAGACGTCTGTGGTGAGCCCGAAGTGAAAGGCCATCGACCGAGCTGGACCTTTGATAATGAACCAGAAAACTTATCTCAACTTAAAAATGATGTTGAGAGTTTTCTCGTTAATATAGGTGCAATTCTGTGAAGTATTGTTTTTTAATCAGAATTTTCTAATGAAAATATATACTGAAAAATTCAAGTCTGTCTACTAAGAATGATGAATAAGCTTCCTAACACTACTTCAGCAGTGCCACAGATTTCTTAGAGCACATGGCCAAGTGACTTC
This sequence comes from Elanus axillaris, assembly GCA_026212715.1. Classification (NCBI taxonomy): domain Eukaryota; kingdom Metazoa; phylum Chordata; class Aves; order Accipitriformes; family Accipitridae; genus Elanus; species Elanus axillaris. The sequence continues at coordinate 36,403,196 of JANZLQ010000095.1, forward strand.
CTTTTATCTGCTTTTGAAATTAAGATCAGTGCTTTTCACTGTCATGGTGAGCTTTTAACAGTTGCTAATTTGTATTTGTAGAGCATCCTACAGTTCTGCGAGTGCTGCATAAAACTTCTTCATCTGCGCCTTGCCAAAAATATTCTGCAATAAGCTGGCTGCTCAGCAGAGATCCCAACAAAGGCAGTCCGACTCATTTATGTAGAAGGAAGTAGAGAAGGGGAATATGAATCAGCAAGACATACAGAGCATCTGCATAGCAGTAAATGACAGATTTCCAATTTTATTCCAAAGGATCATGGCTCTGGGTTTGTCCTAAATCTCAGGTATGCCCTCCCTACCACATCTTGCTGCCTATTGTAACAGTGAAAAGAAATCAGTTACTTTTTGAAAAGGCCAATTAACATTGCATAGACAGCAGAAAATGACTGATTCTGAAGTTGTTTCCTTTTGCCAACCCCGAGGGATAGCAACTGCAGATGCATTGGTGGCCACAACTGCTTCAGGTGTTTTTGAGAGTCAAGCACCATGCCTCAGATCACATGAAAAAAGAGAGGAATGCCTTACAGCTTTGGTATTAGCTCTAGAACAAATAGGTTTGTGGAGGCTGGATTTTCTGTATCACTCCTGGAGCCAATTTATGGTAACAAATAGATCTCACTACCACCATCAAAAGACCAAGAAGTTTAAAGCCAAGTCATTTTTTCTAAAACCCCTTTACATATACTTAGCAAGTTTTGCTTTTGGGACAGTACTGGGCTTGCTTTGTTATTTTCATGGAAAGCTTCTGTGAACATGAGGGAATTTCAAGCTAAACTCTCCTATCAAGTTTAGGGAGAAAATAAATGTAACAGCTTCTTCCTCGACTCACTGAAGTCTATTGACCTGAGAAAGTACAGGGTTTGGACTCATTCCACAGCACAGCTGCAGGTTGTATGGGAAAAGTGCCCTCGCTCTTTTATTCCTTTGTTTTTTCTTTCTTACCAGCTCCTTTATTTCAGTCACCTATAACCATTACCTCACCCACAGTCCTGCACACTGCCATCTTCTTGAAGTTCACATGCAGTAATAACATGATGGAAATGCTGAGATAAACAGTCTCTCTAGCAGTGACAGAGTTGCTTCATAGAAAGAAGAGGATGAAAAGCAAGAGTTGATGGTCATAAAGGAAAGAAACCAAGATAAACTACAGGTCCAGGGTGATATATGCATAAAAATATTTATTTTTTTAGGCAATTGTGTTATCTGCTTTTTTGTCTTAGCATTAGCCCTCACTTCATTTCTCGAAAATGCAAGAAGCATGTACAGTACTGAGTTAAGTCTTGTGGTTTTCTGTCTTTGGAAAAGAAATTCCTAAAGAGATTCTTTTAGATTGCCAGTGTTCTTACTTCTTTATGAATACAAGGTATAACAAAAGTTAGGGAAAAAGGAAACAGGTGTATGAGCCAGTGAAAGCAAGAAAGTAAAACTTGCAGAAATAACATTTGCAGAAATAGCAGAATAGTCTGAAAACGTCTGGTCTTGAATCAAGCCTGTCAACTTATAGATGAGGTAAACAGCATCCTCACTCAATAATACAACCATAAGCTTTGTAAACTATGTATTCCATGTGTTGTAATGTTTTGAGGTCTGTGAGAGCCTCTTGGGTTCAGAGTTCATATTTTTCCAATTGTTTTGCTCTGTGACTGGAAACCACGTGGAGCCTTGGGCTTTGTTATACCACAGCTCCCTAATATTTAGAATGTTCCATAGCAACACACAGTGAGACTAAACCAGATGACAAGTGAAAGTGGTGCTGATTATTCAATCAGCGTAAGGCGAATCAAAAAGAAAGAGGTTGGCTTGTAAAAAACAAATCTCACTACAATAGGAGACAAAATCAAGTTAAAAAAAGAGAACAATATGCAAACAGTATTCTGAACTTCAAATGACGCAAGTAAATGTTGTTAGGTCTCTCTCTTTTATTATGATCTGACTTCAGAGGTTGATTTGCATGAAACATGAGAATACAGTAAGGGTGTATTAAATATTCATCAAGGTTCATTGTAGTTTTCTGTTTAGTATATATTCTGTTTATACCATCCCTGATGGCCAAGTTAGAGTGGCCATGCCAAACAAAATGTGATTTACACTTTCTTTCCCCCCAGCAGTAGTGAGACTCTCTTATTTTGTCATTTTCAAAGCAGTAATATTTGTTTATGCAAGGGGGAATCTGCCACATTCAAGGTCTTAAGCAAAATGTAACCAAACAAAATCATTACAATGGGAAAAGTTTTCCCATGGGAAAGAATCCATGAAAAAAAATATTCATAACCAATAATCATCTGAAAAATAAGTGGCATGACAGGACAATTCATGAGAGGAAGACAACCATAAAGTAGGGAAAATCCTGCCATTTTCCAGTGGTAGGAGAAATTTTATCAATAATCTTCCACTATTTATCTGTGTCCTTCTGGTGCAGGTGAAGACTGCTATTTAATATTCAGCTCAGAAGTTAGCTTTCTCATTTGCTAAATTGTTGTCTTTACTTATTTTTGGTCCTAGGTCCCAACCTTTATATTAAAAAGCCCAGGACACCTTTATTCCATAGGCTTTTGATTTTTAACAGAGAAAAAAAAACACTGTAAATTTGTAACTGAGTTTCCTCCTTCTGAATAACAGCAATGAGAGGAAGGAAGTGACAACTAAAAAGAAAGAAAAAGCTTCCAGGCTGAGGGAAGTGTCTCTTACCATTACAATTAAGGGGGAGACTTTGGCATCGATCAGTCTAGCTCCACTGACTTTAATTCTAACTGCATTATTACCTGGCTTAATTGTTTTCATTAAGAGTAAATAATTGGGGGAGCTATTCTGCAGTTTGCAGAAAAACAAATACAGCAAGCGTTAGCATTTCAAGGCCATTAATAAACATGAAAAAATGAGAAAGTTATACTTGAAAATCTAAGTCGTCTTCCATTTCCTTCACTTACTGTGGATATTCCTACATTAACTGAGTTTATGGTAAATCTGAAAGGTGTAATCAGATTCTAAGCAATTCTAAGAACATGACACCTGTGCTTCTACACAGAATAATATTCTACTACATTACTATTTTCTTTTCTATTTGTAACACCAACATTAGTTTTGGTGCTTCTGTCTGTCACTGAACACAGCATCTTCCAATTCATTGCTTGAGTGTTAAACATGACAGCCAAGGTTTAAAAAAACCAAGAATAAACTGTGTTTCAGAGGACTTGGAAGTTGCAAAGCTGCTTTTAAGCAAAGCTAACAATAAAACACACATAAAGATCTACAAATATTAACTAACAGCTATGTTTTCATAAGATCTGCTGCAAACATTCTGATGTTATGTATCATGTATGGAAAGAAAAGAGCCATTCTACTATTACATTTAAAGGGATATTAGAGATAGTGTAAAGTTATATATACACATACATGTCCACACATGTTTTTACAAATATCTTACGCTTTTAAGACAGAAAAGATTTTTTAAAGTAATTTTTTTCTTCCTTTCAGCACTTGCCTAGGCAGTGCCAACCAACTGAAAAGCTATCTTTATAAGGGAGTTATTATCCTGTGGTTTCCAGACCCCGTTTCTTAGGCTGAGGTTAGAAGAACATATATCAAGCTTTGACGACTGCTTTCAGAGCAACTCAGAGCAGCACAAAAAAGCTCAACACTTAATAGCAAAACTATTATTGTCATGAAACTCAGCGGGTTCCATTTCCTGCTGCTCATGAAACCTTCCCTCCAGATTTGGTTATCTTGGTTTGCACGCTGAATTTTCTTGTGTTCAAATTCATTTCAGAATTAAAGGGAAATGGTCACAGATAGTAAAACTCACCTGGTTTACAGTACTGCAGTACTGACATGTACAGCGCACAGTTGATGGGGAATTCCAGACCTGCCAGCATATAGCCCACACTGCAGAAACGGCAGTTTTAATCATCTGTGGAAGTCACAGAAGCAGGGCTGAAATAATTAGTTTTCACCCCTGGTGGGACATGGTAGTTACTTATGGTAGTTACTTTGTCTTTTAATGATGAGATGTATTAGGAAACTCCATTCTAAGGGTGTGACAACTCCTCTTTTGAACAAAGATTATGTTCAGTACTCATATCAGCCAAGGTCTGTAGACATCCAGATAGATAATTAGCAAGGAACTGTACAGTGGGTTTGAAGGACAAGGGCCCATCTTTCTAAGTGCTGTAATTTAGGTGTGAATTAGAGTCATTTCCCACACACTTTAGAGAAGAGGCGCATACTTATGGACCCAAAGAGTCAGATACGCATTTTAGTAAAACCATGGGCACCTACCTAAGCTCTGTTCCTAACTCTGCAAGGAGAAGGTATGTGAAGGATTAGGCTGTTCTTAATCAAACTCATGCACCAAAGACTTTGCTAAGCATTCAGACTGGCATCCTGAATGATGAATGCCTGAAAACAGGTGCTGAGCACAGGTACTGGTAACACCGGTGAATACATTCAGGAATATTTGTCATGTAGAACATAAACCCACTTGTTTGTTAAAAATAACTTCTTTTAACTAAAAAGTATATGATCAAAGAGGATCTCAGTTTTCAAAGAAACATAGTAGACTTGCATTGTAATAGTGCCTTTGGCCACATTCTTCCCAGGAATTATATGTTAACCACTGGTAGCTGGATTTCCCCAAAACCACAGAGGTGCCAGCAGGTCACAAGTAGCAGCCATTCTAGTAAAGACATTTCACAGAATCATAGGATGGTTTGGGTTGGAAAGAACCTTTACATGTCATCTAGTCCAACCCTCCTGCAATGAGCAGGGACATCTTCAACTAGATCGGGTTGCTCAGAGCCTCATCCATCCTGACCTTGAATGTTTCCATGACCTTGACTGTTCCCAGGGATGAGGCATCTACCACCTCTCTGGGCAACCTGTGCCAGTGTTTCACTACTCTCATTGTAGATAATTTTCTCCTTATATCTAGTGTGAATCTACCCTCTTTTACTTTAAAACCATTACCCCTTGTCCTATCCCTACAGACCCTATTAAAAGTCCATCCACATCTTTCTTATAAGCCCCCTTTAAGTACTAGAAGGCTACAATAAGGCCTCCCCAGAGCCTTTTCTTCTCCAGGCTGAAAAACCCCAACTCTCCCAGCCTGTCCTCACAGGAGAGGTATTCCATCCCTCTGATCATTTCTGTAGCCCTCCTCTGGATCTGCTCCAACAGGTCTATGTCTTTCCTGTACCAAGGACGCCAGAGCTGGATGCAGTGCTGCAGGTGGGGTCTCACCAGAGAAGAGGGGCAGAATCCCCTCCCTTGACCTGCTGGCCACGCTGCTTGTGATGCAGCCCAGCATATGGTTGGCCTTCTGGGCTGTGAGCACACATTGTCAGCTCATGTCCAGCTTTTCATCCACCAGTATCCCCAAGTCCTTCTCTGCAGGGCTGCTCTCAATGCCTTCATGCCCCAGCTTGTATTGATACCAGAGGTCGCCCCAACCTAGGTGCAGCACCTTGCATGTGGAAGGCCTCATGAGGCTCACATGGGCCCACTTCTCAAGGTTGTCCAAGTCCCTCTGAATGGCTTCCTGTCCCTCAGGCATGTCAACTGCACCACTCAGCTTGGTGTCATCTGCTAAACCTGCTGAGTATGAACTCAATCCCACCATCTATTCATGGATGAAGACAGTCACCACACAGAACCCTGAGGGACACCATTTGTCACTGATCTCTATCTGGACATTAAGCCATTGACCACTTCTCTCTGGATGTCATTTACACAGGCTTCTTCCTCATTAAACTAAATTGACACTAATCATCCTGCTAACAAGTCAAAACCCTTCCACAGACTAAATTAGAACTTCCTAGCATTTTCATTGTCCAATGTTAGCTTCATCTGCCTCAGGCATCTGGAGATTCTTCAAATCCTCAGATCCCTCTCCTCCTCATTTCATCCTCCTCCCTTTCAGCACTTCCTTTGCAGCTCCTATGCATGCAGCAGCAACTATTTAAATACTAGCAGCATATCAGCTCTTTCACAGCCAGCCCAAGCTCTTCAGGGATGAGTGTGCAAACTTGTAAGGCACTGCAGCGGCTTTTGTTTCACTGTGCAATCAGCAGCAGCACTGGTTTTGCCTTAGAGGTCAAGTGGATTGAGGGAGGCAGCATGGTTACCAGGAAACAATCTTCTTGAGCATCAGGGAAATCAAAGATTCAGCTATACTATCACGATATATCAGCTGAAAGTCATATGGAAGGGCAGGGAGGTAGCCTAATAGGATGGATGGGGTCTGTCCCTGTGATACAGCTTGTAAAGTGCTGAGTTCCGACATAAAACAACAAGTATGGTAAGTATGAGGAAATTCAAGTCTTTCTGTTGCACACACTCTAATACCTGATAATTCAAAGTAGACAGCAGGTAAGATTCAAAGTAAATGACAGGAAATGGAACTAAACTCTCTTCCTTCCCTGGTTCATCACAAGCAGAGCTGGTTCTAAAAGAACATCACAGAAAACATCTAGCTTTTAAATCTTTATGTATTTAAACTCAGACTATGTAGCTATCTTCAGTTTTCCCATCTCTTGAAGTAACTTTCTGCTACTTTACCTATATACTGAGCAAGTATTTTCAGAGGGAGATGAAGGAAATGGTAATTTGAATGATGCACTTTCGGTATGCAGTTCTCATTCAAAAAAGTCAAATTAGAGACCTGTATTAATTTCTACAATTACCGTTGTTTCCTAATCAGGACTCTTCTAACTGAATTAGACTTCTATAGCATGGCTTTCATTCATTAGTTATAGACAGGATCTCAGGATAAATCAGGTTGGGAAGGAATTGAGGAGGTTTCTAGTCCAACTCCCTGTTCCAAGCAGGATCAGCTATGAGTTTAGACCAGGTTGCTCAGGGCTTTATCTAATCTGGTCTGGAAAAAACTTCAAGGACAGAGATGGCCCAGCCCCCTGGGTAGCCTGCTCCACTGCTTGAGTGCCTTTAAGGGGGAAAAAGATTTTCTGTATATACATGAACTGCTCTTGTGCCAACTTGCACCCATTGTCTCTCATCCTCCTACCACACACTGTTGTGAAAGCCTGAGTTCATCTTCTTGATAACCACCCTATAGGGATCTTTCCCAACAGCACCCCTATATACCTGGACAACTTTTCTAAATTCCTCCTTTGTAGCCTGCCCATTCTTCCACTCCCTGTATGCTGCTTTTTTCAATCTGAGCTCTGTCGTGAGTTCCCTGCTTATGCAAGGTAATCTCCTGATATATCTGCTTGTTTTCCTGAATGTCAGGACAAACCCTTCTTGTGCCTGGAGTGGCTTGCAGTAACAAGACAATCTTTGGATGAACCCACCCCTGTGAGGATTTTATTTTTGGCCAATGTGAAAGCTGTATCTGAGCCTGCATTGATGTGATAATTCAACTGGAAATTTGTAACACCAAGTATAAAATAGACTGTAATTCTACAGGGAAGTCTTTATCAGAATAACTCCACTTAATGCTTTGGTGATATTTTTCCTGTTTAAAATGTCTAAAACCATTTTCAAAATGGAAACCAAGAGTTTTACCTTGCTGTCTGTGTTCAATAAAACTGTTTGTTATTTTAAAAGTGAAGGATACAGAATTTTACCATATATTAGCGCAGTAAGAGAGAAAAAGCATCTGATTTTTTTCTCCCTTAAGATTCAGAAGAAACCGAAGCCTGCAAATTTCAAAAGCTAAACTGGTATTGTGTGCACATATCACATTTCCATGTTGAGAGTGAAAACACCCAGCAAATTCTGCTTCACACCCCACCACCTCAGGCCCTGTTCTCACATTTTTTTGCTTAATAACTCACAAGAAATAATGCACTGGTTCAGTGCAACAGTGTGCGACTGCATAAAAATGTGAGTAGGTAATCAGAAATGTGTCTGTTTCCCAGATGGTGCATGATGAACACATTTCCTGCGCTACCAAACATCAGACACAGGAAGCATCACCATCAGTACCCAAAAGTCACTGTACTGCATTTTTCTCTCTCTTTTTTTTTTTCTAATCCAGGTGTCAGTCAGTATGGCTGAGAATCAAAAGTACCCTGATTTCACAGAAATAAAACAGTTAATTTACTTCAGAGGGAAAGCCCCAGAATGAAAAGGATCTGATTTCTGATAAACTGTATAAGCTTATTGCACTCTAATTAAGAAATGGTCATAAGAAAAAAGAGAGTTACTGGGTATGCGTGTCTTATAGTGAAATGTGCTTCAGTACGATGAGGAAATGTACATGTAATTCCTTGCACTGACTCTATAGTATAAACAGCATCGTTCATGCTAACAGCATTTATCATAAAATATTGTTAATTTTTTTCTGTAAAGACAAATCATAAAAGTTTGATAAGATGCCATAGAGAAAATGGCAACTGTAAGAACAACTTATATTCAGCAATGTTTTTTTACTGGAGACTTCCAATAGGTAACAGTGACTCACAAGAACCACGTGAAGTAGCCAGAGAAGCTAGCAACATGACTAAAGTCACACAAGCTGGGAGCTCAGTGCCCATGGAAACATATACAGGCTGAGACAGACAAAGGAAAACCCTGTCATAATCTCCTTACAGAGCTAGTAGGCATACCAAAATGGATGTGGGGAATGGACTATATTTTATTCTCCATATGAGCCATAAAACCAGGGAACACTTCACTTGTAGGCTCTCCATAGTCATTTCAAGAGCTCCTGCCAGGTCTCCCCTTCACTGTCATAGTAAAAAAACTCCACAAGGTCCTCTACAGTAGCTAGGGGAGCCCCTAAAAAAATCCCCTAAAAGCATTCTGCAGATACTCCAGAAGTAGACAGGACAACTTTGGACACAACTAGCAGTTTGCAGGAGTGTTTCTGTGAAGCCATTTTATACTGAGGAAGTGAAAGAGCTAAAAGAGCATTCAGGAAATCTCTGGTCACTTGTCCTCCAGAGTCAAGTCTATGGCTCTGTCCATGCATGAGCTGAAACATTTTGCTAAATGTGCCCTTTGCTTGTTTTATGCTGCCCACAGAACAAACGCATCATTTCTCAAGTGGAACATCATTACCCAAAGTTTAACTTGTGGCAGTCCTTGCTCTAAGTTGGTATTAGACTTCAGATATTTTTTCAAATATAGAAGTCCTCTTGCATTTTGAGAAGTCTGATGCCATTCAGCCCTGGTTATGCTTTACTGGTTGCAAAAAAAATTGAACTACCATTGAATTAATCAGGAATAAAAGCTAACATTGGGAACATCTGAAAATTCAAAGTAATATCTCTCAAAAAATCCCCATTCTCAACCAAATCAGTCCAACACCAAGAATGAGACCAATAAAACCAGTAGCAAGATTTTGGCTTCAGGATTTCATTCCAGAAGACATTTGCTTGTAGCAGAAATTAGATCTAAAAGAAAATTGGTAATGGATACCATCACTCCATTACGGACCAACTGCATGATATCAGAGAAAATTTTAGTGTTCCAAAATATTATCCCTGCAGCTCAAAAGTTCCCCCTCCCCCCCCTTTTTTTTGTAAAATGAACACTATTTCCTCTCACATAGAAACTAGTTTCTATTCCCTTAAATGCCTCTTTTACTTGAGAGATGGATTATCAGTAGTTTACCTCTTTAGGTCATATAAAAGACAGAAGCATTTCAAAGAAATCACTTGTTTTCATAGTTAAGTTAAAGCTCAGCTATATGACGAGCAAGTGGATATTCTGCAAAGGGGCAGCACTGCTTGGCTGGCCCCTCAAGTTCAGCCCTCCAGCCCAGCACAGATTTGGCCAGCTAACTCTGGAGAGGTGTGTGATGAACAGCAAGAGTACAGTAAAGCTAAAAAGTGGCCATACATGGAAGCTAACAGCTTGCCTAAGCCATAACATAACATTCAGAAACAAAACGGGGCTGAAATGGAGAATAAATGAGGGTAAGGCCAGTTAAGAGTGACCAGAAAGAAACCTAAAAGCAGAAGGCAGAAGGAGAAGCTTGAAATTGTTTACACCAGCTATTGGGACTGGGGCTTTTTATCCTCTTTGCTTTAACTAAACTTGTCCAGTGTTGAAATCTGGGAAATTCTCTCACTTTTTTTCTCTCTTGCACTCTACCAGGTGGTCACCAGAAAGAATGGAAAGCAATGCATGGAAACAGGCTGAACACTAGCAAGTATTTGCAAGTTTCTTCTGTGCACATTAAGAAGTTAGATGAATTACTTATCACAAACCTACAAGAAATCTGGAAAACAGTAAAAAACAGCTGGTGATAGCCAGCTGTGCTACTGTTGCTGCAAAAAATGCTCCCCTGTCCTTTTATTGGACAGAGTCAAATAAGGCGATGCCAACCTTAAGACAAAGAGTGTTCTGTATCAAATGATGGGGTTATTCTAATAAACCCTAAAACCGTAAGGCTCAAAATATACTTTTTGCAATTTCCTGTAGTAGTAATAATAGAAGAAAAGGAGACTAATTAGTAAACAAGAAAGTATTTCAAGCAGCAATTAGCTATGATGCTCTGCATGAAATACAGCAAAGTATTTTATAGGTAGATTAAGATGGTAGGAGATGAAAGAGACAGGTCCATTACCAACCTTCTCATGATGAAACTGAAAACAACCCAGCAAATCAGGAGGACAGAAATTATGTGAAAAGCATTCCACTGGGTCAGGCCTGTTCCTCATGGTATCATGTTAAATCCCACAAGAGCCTGGACTACACTTCTGTCTACAAGAAACAAGGATAGTGAACCTGAATATGGATGAACACATAAGATTTTGAAGTATTATATTTTTAAAGTTATCTTAAAAATAAGTAGCACTTTTGACACTATAAATGTCAAATCAGGGTAATCAGAACAATAGAATCATGCAAGCTGGAGGGGACCAACATCTAGTCCATTTGTGGGATCTAGTCCAAATCCTGCTCCAAGCAGGATCCTCCACTATAACCATATTCATAGTTAGCAAATTTTTTTTAATTTAGGAAATTCCATGCAGGTGTTTTCCTGGTTTCCTGTGGTCTACAGAAACAGAATATAACAAAAAAATTCTTGTCATCCCTATTAATCTTCTAGTTTCTCTTTTTTCTCTCACTTTAATTGTACACATACTTGTCTTGCACATTTTTCCCATTCTTAAAATCAGGTAACTCGCATTGGGCTCAACAGATAAAATCTTACCAATGAGTAGGCTTGCATAGAAAGAGTGAATCAGAGTCAGTGAAATATTCCATCAAGAGAAAAAAGGATGCCTTGAAGATCAGAGTTACTCAGAAGAAGAAAGTAAATGTCCATGGTGGGGAAAAAAAAAAAGAAATGTGAATAATAATCAAACTCCCATGTTGAGATACCTGCTCCTGAATGCAGTAGGCTTTGCTTTTGCAGAGTTTGAGCAAGGCTTACAGGAGAATGTGAGGATATTGTTGCTTTACATTGTCTTTACACCTCCTACTACCCTAAGCTAGAAGTTCAGGTGCCACACTTCCTAGATACACATTGTTCATCCCTTCTCCGAATCAGATACTCATAACTCCCAGTCTTCTTTCTACTTTTGCCAGTCTTACATGAACTGTTACACATGTTGACAAAGACCTGGCTTAGAGTGAACCAGAGAGGCAGCATTGATTTTCTTTGTACAGATAAAAAGAGCAGCAGGAATAATCCAGAAATTGAGGCTTACTGATTTGGAAGACTGGAGAGGACTCTCAGATCACAGCTTAAAGGGTCAGGACATAAGATTAGTATATTAAGAGCATTATAAATTCAGAACATCAGAACAGCAGAACATAAGAACATCAGCTAATGCCAGGTGATCTGCTTGGTAACCACAACTTTTTCCCCCTTTACAGTACAGTACTCGACCTACTCCTCTTGCCCTTTTGACTACCTTGAAGTCCAGTAGCACCAGGATCCTAAAAGGAAAGGCTACCACCTACCCCAGAGCCCAGTGGTGTAGTATCTGCCAAGTGGCTACATACAATCTTTCCACTAGTAGGCATTTTTCTTGAACGTACTTTACTTCCCACCTATTCCAAACTTCCTCCAACCTGTAGCAAACAAAGCCAGAAAAAAATCGCTTGCATTTATTTCTGTTGGTATCTGTTAACATTAAAATATTCTTGAGTGCATTCAGTGCAACATTATCAAGAAAAGTAATAGCATCTCCTACTGATCTTCCAACAAAAAAGTCAAGAGTAGAATAGGCTGTATAGAGATGAAGCTGGAAAAGACTTCAGACTCATAGAAGTTTGTCAGATATAAGCCAAGGTAATTCACGCAATGTGCCAGAAACAAGCTTGAGGCCTCTGCAGTGGCCTCATTTCAGAATCCTTCATGAGAGCAAGGCCAAAGCTCACAGTGAAATGAATATATTTCACCCTACAAACTACACTGTTATCTAATACTAATGTAATTGATCTCCTCTACCAAATAAAGTACCTGGAAAACAATTCAAATACTATGTGACAGCACCATTACCTTGATGTAAGTGACAAGGACACTATTCTTCCTTTACTCAGGAGAATATTTATTGCAAGAAGGTGAAGTACAAAGTCTATGCAGTAGCACATGATAAGCCCTTTCTAGAGGAAAGTCTGAAGCAACACCTGTAACATGCATTGACATGTTTAACAAACCACAAAAGTAAAGATAGTAACTTAATTTTAAATGGAGAACAGACATTCCTTGTCTGATAAACAAACTATAATAGGCACAAACAAACAAACCGTCTTATTATTCAGGGGAGCAACTCCGTCTAGTCCCTCTTAGAGTCACAGAACCTAACCTGTGGCCTACTTATAATAAGTTCAAGACATTGCCCCCCTTTTAGCCTGAGGCTACAAAGTACAGAGAGATGCCGTAGGGAATAGAGATTTTCCCTTGATGTAACTATTGTCTGTTGCCTTTTACCCTCTTGTAAGGGTAATTGTACCCTTCTGAGAAGGGTTTGGATACAGCATCTCTATAACTCCCGGTAATACACCGAGGACAGCTACTAACTGAAGAAACACAATGAGACACTGAGGGGGCTGAATGTCAAAAACCAGCATGCTAGGTATGAAAACAAATATGGTCCTGATAACATCTTGTCCTTTTTAGCCTTTTTCAGGGGGGTTAAGAGCAATTAGTAAATACCTCTGCCTTACAAAGGTCAGTGTTTACCTGATAGTGTGGAGATAAATGTTTCCTGCAGTATAATCTATGCAGACACATTGATGTCACTGCTAATGTTCAGAGGATCAGTAGCCTCCTGTGGTTAAAACCACCCTGATGCAGACCGTCTGTCCTTGCATGCTCATCTGTCTGCAGGCAACTTTCAGTCTGAGTGTTTTATACCACAGTCTTTATACCTTTATACCTTTATACAGTTTTATACCACTACAAAACTGTAGATGTGTGAGCAAGTTCTCAGTTACCATGATCATGTGCAGCCCTGTACAAATCACTCATGAGCTATTTATAAATAATCAAAGTTGTATGCATTGTTTAATAAAACAAAATCTTTGAAACTTCCCAGAAAAAAACCAACAAACAAGCAGAAATTGGGATGCCCAGGGACCAGATTAAGTACTGAGACCTCTAAATCGTCAACCCAGAAAGATAAATAGAGGTAACAATTAATTCCTCATCTTGCTTTGTATCCATGGTTTCTTCTCTGCAGTGGAACTGAAGTATGTACAAAGAACACACACTTCCCTCAAACACGTTGTAATGTTCACATTGTCTTTACAAAAACCAGCTCTTTAGCTTTAATCATTCTTTATACATGCCAAATCACTTAAAATTATGGAGGCACTCCTGAAATATGGCAAAGTGCTTCCAAATAATCTGACTTGGAAAAATTAAAGCAAATTAAATAAGTTCTTACTACTTCAAAACCCTTTCCTATGAAAATCACTTTTAACTATTTTCACAACACGTGTGTCTAGACAAATCAGATACCTCTATCTAACATAGTATTCTAGTTTGAAGAGCAACTGGTGACTTGCAGATAGCTTGTTGCCTATGGAAGCTTAATACTGGGATATCTTAAAGTACTTTTTACTAATATTCCATTGAGCCCTTCTGATCAATTGTCAAGTATGAAATTTCAGAACACAGGCATGTAGCAGGTGAATTCTGTCAAGACAAAACTGCAGTACTTGCAGCTCATTTGATAAAACCAAGAAGTACTTCTAATTTGAAAGTACCAATCAGAAAGGGACAAGAATTCAAAGTTCTAGAGGGGATTTTTTTTTTTTTTTTTTGGTAACACAGGCACACACAGACACACAAAACAAACCCAAAGTAATTCAGTCTCATCCGGTTTAACCTCAACCACGAGACACCGCTGTCTGTTTTCTTTCTCAAATGACTCACGTCACTGTGCACTGAAAAAAGGGAACTTCCACAGTTTGTGGTGTGGATACACGATAAACAGATCTGTTCACACCAACTAGCAGGGCTGCCTGCGTCAATAAAAGGCAGCAGCAGAGTCAGTGAACTGGCATTTGGTGCTTGGAGGATTATCATTGCAGAAGTCACTTCACAGTAAAGTAAAATGCCAGGATTTTTTTCCCCCCACAACAACATGGCTGAATTAAATGGAAAAGAAGACTGCAAGCTTGCAGAAGACAGAATCTATAAAAAGAAGCAAAAGCCTTTGTAAGTATATACATCTTAGTATAAACTTCAATGTATTAGAAGTAAAAATAACACTAGAATCTTGGAGATGAAGAACTATCACTGTGTTTCAGGCTAAATGACTGCAAAGCCTGCTCAAAGCCCAGGACTATGGCATCATTAAAAATGGCCTGAGCTGATGCATACCAATGAATTGATTCCCTTAAGTAATCAGAAGTAGATTTGGATACACTGGGAGCCTCTTAGTCTTTAAAAAAAAAAATACTTGGATATGTAACTTCCCAGACTTCAGTCATAGGATGGAGCCCTCCACCCCTCTTTAGAATTTTAAGAGGTTTAAGTAGAATTGAAATGCAACCACAATTTTAATGGATTACAAAAGTGTTTGTTCATTGGTTTCAGTGGTGCAGATCTCAAAAATTATTTGAAGTGCATGGTACCACATATCGAATCTGGGATCAAGACTTCTAACTCCAGAAATGTCAGGTGAGTACTGTGAAACACGAAGTTATAACAAAATATAACTATAGCTAGATTACTATACAGTAAACTGCTTTATTAATTTCTAAACTACTTCTAGAACAAAATTCTAATAATGCCTAGAATTTCCAAAATACAAAAGAGGTGAACATTAGGAAGTAGAACTATTTATGGAGTTAAGGATTTTTTCTTAGTGGTGGGATATGTTTGCCTCAAACAGTGAGGGAGAAGACACCGCTGTTAAATTTATTTTCTTCAGAGGGACACTGTATCCCTTCTCTAAAGATTTACATGAAATGATGCTACACACTTAAGAGCAGAGGTATTACCATTCTTATTTCAGGAATATAGAAACAGAAGTAGAGATACAAAATCATTTGGTCATAGTTACAGAAAAAAAACCCTTATCTTTCTGAGAACAGAATTTGGGATAACATCACAGTTCCTTGTTTTTCTATCTCAATATGGGCTTGCCTCCAGGGTCTCAGATTATGAGAAAGCCATATGTTTAATAAACACCTGGTACATAATCCTAGAATAGAATTGTAAATTATAAAATTTGTCTCCTTTAAACATTCAAACAAAACCATATGGTTTCTTGCCTAAAGTCCTTTCTTTTTCTTGTCATCTTAGGCTTTCTGCAGAGGAAGTAATACAGTGGTCCCAGTCTTTGGAAAAGCTCTTGGCCAGCCAAAGTAAGTCTATTACTTCAGTATGACTTTGTTCTTAATTCTGAAGACAAAATTTCATCTAATCTTGCCAAATAGGCAAAGCTGTAGCATTCTGCAAACACTGCCAGAGAATGGCCAGTTGCCTTTCAGGTATTTACAGCTCCAGTGTAACATGGCTGCTGTTACAACTTTGCTTTCAAGTTTGGTTTTTTCCCTTCCATTTCCTACTCCCAGTATAGCAAATAAACCCCAAATAATTAAGTGCTTTTTGATCAGTCTTCTGTCCTTACATAATACATCAGTTTGATTTGGAATTTTATCTCCCCTTGTACCCTAAGACAATCCAGTTAGGGAGGACTAGCATCCATTGATGCATTTGGGTACCCAGCATCTAGATCTAAAAACACTGAACATAGTTATGAAGACTGCTGTCACCCTTAATATTAGAGTATCTGTAGCATATTGAAGAAGGGAAGAACAGTGTATTTTGGCAAGATTTTATAACAGATACTTGAATACAACTCCTGCTATTTATTTTTTCCTCCCTGGTCACAAATATCATGCTATAAATGATGATGTATTTGTGTTGGCTTTAGGTGGTCAAGGTATCTTTCGAGAGTTCCTGAAGTCAGAGTTCAGCGAGGAAAACATCGAGTTCTGGTTGGCTTGTGAGGATTACAAGAAAACCAAGTCTGATCACTTACATGGCAAAGCAGAGAGGATTTATGAGGAGTTTGTTCAGTCAGATGCTATTAAACAGGTATGTACAAAGTTAATCTGTGTAGCGTTACAGTACAAGGATTCTGAAAAAATCAGAAGATAGAAGTGTAGCTTTGCTGAGATGCTCATACATTCATTCAGTTACATAGGACGAAGACACAGACATGTTTTTATGAGCGTACTTGCATCGTTACTGTCTTCAGCCATGAGATTATCAGATCTCACAAGTAGAGTCACATGATACAGGCCAGCACTTGGGAGCACCACTAGCAGAAACTCAGCAGAGGCACCAGCAGCTCAGCACATAATGCTGTTGTCTGAGTCAGGCCAGTTTGAATTGCTTCTGGTGTTTGGAGTTATATACTTAGAGCTTTGCTAGTAGGAAAGCCATGGAATATTTCTTGTCTTTTAAAATATGTGGACATTCTGGAGAATTAAAAGTTATGTATGTTGATCATATTTCAAACTGGAGAATCTCATTCTACACAAGATTTCTCCTGTTGTTTTAATAGGAGGTTTAATTGGAGGTTGTTCCTCTACTTACTCCATTGTTGAGTTGTATTGCTTTTGACTCCATAAGAAACTGCATTTCTATAGTGAATAGCAATTTTTGTGCATAACAGAGACATAAACATCAAAATTCCTTCATTTTGCTGTTCTGATATTGAACTATCACACCAAGTTCTAAGGTTGTGGATTTCTTTATTGACAAAAAAGTGATAGATACAGAAGGAGAGTACATTGTTAAGATGTTAATGGCATTTGGTTTTCACTTTCCAGATCAATATTGACTACCAGATGAGGGAAGCAACAGCCAAAAGGGCTCAAGACCCAACTCACACAAGTTTTGATGAAGTCCAGAAAACTGTGTACATCCTTATGGAAAGGGATTCATATCCCAGATTTTTGAAATCCAAAGCCTACCTGAACCTTTTGAACCAGCTGCAAACCAACACTTCAAAATGAAGTGTCTGAGGCAGTGAAGAGCCAAGTAGAGTTTGTGTTAAATATGCTGTGGAGAGATCCTTCCAGGGTGGTTGGATCTCAGCAAGGAGAACCCCCACCTTGGGAGAAGAGGTACAAGGGAGATGCAAAACAGCTCCACAGCCAAGAGAACACATGATGAAAGCTGGCAAGACTGTTACAAGGGTGAGAGCAGCACAGAGGGGAGAAAATCCTCTCCTCCCATATGCCATGGAGTCAAGACAGGATATGGGTATTATTTATTGTTTGAACTATGCTGTGAACATTGAACCAAGTCTTACATCCCAAAGAACTGCTGATTATTAGAAAGTGCAAGACTAGCAAACTGAGCATTGGGATAAGATTATCAAGTTCAGAAGAAAAATAAGGATGACTGACAATTTTGTGCATAACAAGAAAATGCCCAGACAAGACTGATTAATGGCTGGTTTTTAGTCTGTGAAGTGTTAATAAGTGTGAGTGCAGCTCCATGATGCTATTGTGTTATGTAAATGTATTATAAATTGACATGTCTTAAAATTGATATATTTTAAATTATATAAGAATTATATCATCTGTACTTTTACTAAGTTAGTATTCAACAGGCAGGTATGTAGCATCTTTTCTCTTTAATTTATTACAAAATAATAAGCAATTCATCAATTGAATCTACTTAACAATAAAGTTTTATGGTCATTTTACATACTATTTTAAGTGATCTTTCCATCATAATTACTGAACTATTGAAACACGTGGTTCCCTTCTGTCCCGCTATGCCACTACTTCCCATCTCCTTATCCAAATACTAGTTTTCCCCACACCACCTTTTCTTTTTTTACCCATTTTACACAACCATAATGTTAGTTATCTGGAGTAGGTGATCCTGACCTACATAGACCCATCCTCATGACTCCCAGAGAAAACAAAACAAAACAACAAAAAAAAAAGAAAAAAAAAGAGAAGCATGTCTAAATTTCCTTCCTATTTTTCATATTCCCTCAGCTACCAGCACCCAAGTCAAATCTCAAATATAAAAACCATTTAATCACTGACTCCACAGTTCAATCTGTTCAATCTGTTTCAATACTGCTGTGCTCAACACATCATCAGATCACCTACACTTGCTTATGTAGAGGCAGTAACTGGTGAGAGTCACTAGCACTCACATTCATTGTGATATTAGTACTCCTGAACCTAATCTTGGCAAGATCCAGACTCTAATTTACAATACCAACACTAGCATCAAAGGTAGCCTATGCCACAGTGGGTACTGATGAGAACTAAAGTAAAAGAAGAAAAGTTGCAGTTAAGCTTGAATTTCGCAACTACGAACACAGACACTACCAAATCTGAAGTGTTTAAGACCTTGTGACATCAGAGTTCATAACGAAAATAAATCAAAGTGTGCCCTGGTCTTAATGAGTTACCATCACAAGACACAGCTATCACACGGGTGGGAATAGAAGATTTTTCTCTCACCCTTGCAGATTTTCCATTTTCCAAAATAACATGAGCTTAGTCAGGCACACTCCGTTATTCCGTACCAAATGGAGAAGCTGTAAACCCACGGACGTCACCTGGTGGGGCGAGCAGACTGTGTTCACACTGCCACCCTTTGGGCACCTCCAAGGCAGGACAACATCATCAGTGTTACGAGCAAAACTGCTGGAAGGAACACAGCTACGTGGCAGTTGCTGCCAACTTCCACCATCACCTACTGTTGTAGCTGGAAGCCACTGCAAATCCCATCTTCCTACTTCAAGGCCAGTGAATGCAGAAAAAAAGAATCTGGTCTTGTAGTATTATTTTCCTTTTGTTAAATACCTGCGGGAGTCTGATAGCAAAACCGTAATGCTCCTGAAATAATGTAAACCAGTCTCCAGTTGGCTGTCTCTTACATGAATTAATTTTCCAGGATCAGTAGGAATAAATCTAATTCCTGTGAAGTAGGAATAACAACTGTGCCTCCCACAGAAGGGGCATCCTCAAGTTTGTTCTGACAGTTAACATGGACCAAATGTCACTGTTTGCATAGCTTTAACCTCACAGAAGACAAGAGAACTATGAAATATCAGCTACCCTCTAAACAGACATTATTCTTTAGACTGTAAATCCCTTAAATTAGTGTGGGCCCAGTCTTCATTTACTCCCCCTGCAGTTTCACAATTTTACCATGATTTAGCCAAACACCTGTATGAAATTTCCGACTAAAATCATATTTCATAGTATGGCTAGTTGGGATTATTTATTTTTTTAATGGCTTGTTGCTGCCAGAGAAGACCGTTGGTCAGAAGCATTTCATCTACTGTTGGGGAGCCTGCTGGGTGGGGTAATGGATGGGTACGTTTCCAACTCAACATAGGTGTTCGAGGCAGGTACAATGAAAGGAAGAGGTAGATTCTGGAGTCATGCCATGGTTTTGGCACAGAGCTGTAGCAGCTACTGCTCACTTCAAGAGATGTCCAACGTTGCTGCCTGTGCCCGCTGCCCTGGGACTTTGCATCAGGCAGAGCAGATCTTTTCACTAAAAACTGAGTGCAGCCACCCCAGCTGGTCAGGTATTCGCAGACACTGCCTGGCACCTGACCTCCCGCAAAGAGTCACCCACCGGTCTGCCCCAACAGGAAAGGGTGAGAAAGTGACAGTATAACATGCTGGTCAGAGCCTTCTAAGAATAAGCTGAACCTAGCCATAGAAGAGACTAACATAGCTCTTGGGGAGCACACCAACCACTTGTATTACCCAGAGTTAGTATAGACCAGAATATTTCAGGAGGGAAGAAGGGACTTTTCACTCTTTTTCCACAGCATCTCTCCCTGGTTAATGATTTGGTACAATGCGAGAACAGAAAGATTGTTGGTTTGGGGGGTTTTTTTTCCAAAAAGAAACTATTCTGCTCTTCACAGCCCAACCTTGGTACATTTCTAAGTCTTCCACCTTATTCACAGTAGGAACCTGAAAACAACTACAAAGGTCAATCACCCAGGTTGTTAATTCCAGAGATATTCCAGCCCACTCCAGTGACCCTGGCAACACGACCATGTTTCACCAAGCAATAAACAGCGTAGCAGAAATTCAGAGCTGTCTCTAAGATGCTGTCATAAGCCTAGTATTATATATCTGTTGCTATAGCAGGGCTATACAAAGCTGGTTGTTTAAACAAGGTCCAAGAGATCTGGAAGTATTTTATGGTAATTTATAGTGCCATCCATACTAATCTACTTTATAAAAGGAAGAAGCTGTAAGTAATAGTTCAATGATACAACTGAAACAATTTTTACAGTATTTTAAGACACTTCACAATATCTGTATGCTTTAAAATAGTCCAGAGATAGGCACTTTTATGATTTCTTCAAAATATCTTTTTCAAAATGCTGTACACAATGCTTATTTTGCAATGAATTCTTTTTTTTTGAAATATCACCTAAATGGAAGTTCTTTGGACTCAGAAAAACAGTGGAATATACAGATCAAAGAGATTAAGGACTCAGTATTTTCTGTGACCCTTGGTTCATTTACAAGGTGCAAGCACCATATCAAGTTCATTTGCGATTTCCTACTCATTTCCTTCCCCCACCCATGCACACAGCCTCAGTACTGCAGAGCGGTTTCACAGCTGTGGGTTGTGCCCTGCCCAGCATGGCAGACTCTTCCAAAACGGGACATGTTACACACCAAATACGGAAAGCATGCCTCCCTGGAAACTTCCCATACTCAAAGGAGAAACTTGTGAACACAAGCTCTATTTACGGTCTTCTAAATAAATTAGTAGGCAACTGGGGGAAATAGTCCTTTTTCAACATATGTTAGACTGAGTTAATTACCAGTTAACTGTTGAAACTTTCCAGAATAATCAGGCTCTGACTGTGATCCAACACTTATTAAAATATTAAATGTTTATGTCAAACAGCTTATTTGATTTTTTTAACTAGATTTAGCTTTCCCTTTTTGGAAAAAATATACTGTAAGAGAATGGAAATTTGCCATTCCATTCATGGTCTCTAAGAAAAAACAACTCAATTAGATTGGCCATCAGCTACAGATCAGTATAGGAAAACAGGATGCAGTACATGGAGAAGCTTTAAGATTTGACAGTAGTGACTCAGACCTTTCTTTAAGTGTTCTACTGTACCCCTGAAGGAAACATTTTCATTGTTTGTCAGTGTTTCTGTATAAAAATCAATCATTGTACCATCTTCGGGTATGCTTTTGAATTGAATTAACTTCTCCCTGCTACAGAGAATTTTCTTTATAGGAGGCCTCAAGAGTCCAACAGACCCTGAATGTGAATTTGGAAGACTAACCTCTCAAATTTGGAAAACCTTCTTTAAATGTATTCCCTGAAATAGACATTGTTAATATTACCTCAAATAGAACTAAAAAGATGGTACAACACAGTATCATTCTCTCCAATACATGGAAAAGGCCGTCCATGGAAGCCTGTCAGTAGAGACATCCTGTCGTGATGCGCAGAGAAGCAGGAAAGAAATTAAAGCTGAGACAGCGATGAATAGCACAAATTCATCACCTTAGACCCTTAAGTGGCACTCATCCCTGCCCACACTATGAAGTAACAGGCTTTCCGGATGTCATCTCCTTTATTGTTGTGAAATGGGTTTGAAAAGCAAAAATAGATGACAATAGGTGGAAAAACTAGATGTTGTCATCTTCCATTCAGAGACATGGGTTGATTGTATCACAGACTGTAATGTCTACAAATGAAGCTTTTTGAACTTCAATCTTTAGTCATTAAAAACAGGCAGAAATTGCAAAACAAGTTCTTGCTTAATATTTGTTAGATGATTTAAATTTGTCTTGGATGCTCAGAAACAAAGTCAGAGAGGAGTTAAGGTTATCCCTTGGCTTTGTTTTGGATAAATACAGCCTCAAAGGTTTTAGTCACAAAAAGGAGATTTACATCACTCAAGAAATGATGTGCTTATTTTGGAAATAAACTCATCCCCCCTCATTTCTCAAAACAGCCCCAGAAAGTACTCTCTTGAAAGACCCCAAAGATGATCAACATTTAAATTCTGCTGAGCACTTCCCTTCAATTTCTTCAAACAGCCTAAGCACCAATCAGCCTTAAAGCACTTATCTAAACTAGTTCAATGACCAGCTTTCGCACGTTCCCTTTCACTAATAAAACTAAAAATACCTTGAGTAAAAAATGAAATGCAGAAATGTAAATCTTTCAGGATCACTCTAGACTTGCATGCAGAGAGAAAGAGAGCAGATTAGCAACGCTTCTCTTCAAAGTTTTTTATATGCAGCCAAAGTACTAAAATGACAGTGCAACTGCCTACAAACTTGACATCACTCAAGTCACAAGGGGGTTGGGTTTTTTTTTTCCAAGTTATTGTAGTGAGAGGGCTTCTGCTACTAGAGGACCACCTTTAAAAATAAAACAAAATAAACACTCTTTATAGTAATAACTTGGTAACCAATTAATTTCATGCCCCTTATGGAAAAAGTCAGTACTCTACTGTAGCAAATGGTTGTCAGCCATGAAGGTCAAGAAGCCAACTTTAGAGATAGGGAAGAGACTTGCTATTGAACAGAATTTAACCAGCCATGAAGTTTGAGCAAGACAACATGCTTGTTCATGCCAGTCTGAGTGAACACACTCAGGATGTTCAAACACATCCCAAAGTCCAACGGAACTGTTCATGTGCTGGAACAAACATCTGGAGGATAGGCAGCCCTGGACTAACATGGTCAAATATTCTGACTAACTTGGACCAAACTGCAATCGATAACTTTACACTAAAACAACTGCAAGATGAACAACTGGCATCTTCAAAATGAGTACACTTGAAGGAAGTGTAAGTAGCCTTGTTTACTGCTGAGCTTTTGTGCAAGTGTGTATGCAGGTCTGACATGAGAGCTAAGGGCACACAGTGCTTCATACCCAAACCACAGCACCCACACCTCTGAAGCCTCATTGAAAGGGAGGATTGAAAGTTCATGTAAAAACTAGTCCAAGCTTCCAGTCACATGATTTCCTTTTCTGCTTTGATGGTTGCAGAATATCAGGCTCACGCAATGATGTCATGGGTTTCAGGAAGAAAAAGGAAAGAGAAAGGTCATAGTGTACAACTGAGGTAAGGTTTTCAGAAGTCCTATCTAGACTTCAGCCTGTTTTCACTCAGCAGATGATTGTTAATAGAGTTTGCAGAGACTGGTTGCAATGTAAGATTTGTCCAACATTATCAATAAAACCTGAAGTCATAAATATAGAAACTATTCAAATTTTTTAAGTCAGTGCCTACTAGCAGGCTGTGCCTACTTCCACCCAGAAACAGAAACCACTTCATCATCTGTATAGCTGCAGCTATTTTCTTGGTTGTTGTGGCCTACAGTAAGGAGCTGAACCTGTGAATGCTGTTCCCTGTTGCCCCGTGAGATCTTTGCTGCACACTGAACCTAGCTTTTCTTGAGGCTATTTTCAATTCCATAGCAAGAAAGTTCCCAACAGAACCTGACCAAAGCCACCAAGCAAGATGCAACCAGAGAAACAGGTCTGTCCACTGGAAACATCAGTGGCTGTACTAACTGAAAAGCAAGAACCTTGATCCATTATTTCTACACTATGCCCACTCAAACAGCAAAGACGATGAGTAGCACCTAGATCAGAATATCCACTTTGTGCCCTCCTCAGGGTTAACAAAAGCCTCTTAATATTTTATTGCTTTTCCTGTGTTTGGCCCTAGATCCTAGGCACATCTTCTGTGCCACTTAACGTGTCCTTGTAAGACACTGCATCAGGAATGAGAGTACCAGGCAAGCCCCACCAAGCAGTGTTCCTACGTTCATGAATGCCAGTGTGTGGGTGTACTGCCGGAGAAAGGGTAGCAGTGTGCAACCAAGGGAGTATGTGGGCAGATGGAAAGAATGGGTACAACACAGAGAATGAGACAGACTGCACTTCCATGTTCACTAGTGTGAAGCAGAGGTAGGTGGCAAGATGTTTATTGAGCAGAAGAGCATTAAAATAGAAACACAAATAGGAAAGAATGAATATAGGGGCAAGAGAAAAAATTAAGGAGAAGGCATAAGAATTAACAAAGATGCTACTAGGCAAGTGAACACAAGAAAACAGAAAAACAGGAAATACAAGACTGTGGGCAAGAACTCATCTGGGAGCATTATCCTCACTGATAAGCAGAAATTGTTGCAATCAAGATGGTCAACAGATATTGTTTAAACTAGCTGGCAATTGATAATTAATCCCTAGAAAAAGAACAAGCCAGAACAACTGACAAATTCAGCAGCTTTGATATGATATAGCCATTTTCTCTGGTTTGATACTTTGGCTTTTTAATTTTCCTCATCAATTTTTTTCTGAAAAGCATGTGCAGATCAATCGCTGAATGAACCAAGCAATAATTGATTCCTGCATAGCACATACCCTGACAACACTAAAGTTGTTCTGTGCTTCTCTACCTCCTCCAGTTTTATACTCTTGCCTCCTTCTCCTCTTCCTCATATATTGCCTCCTACTTTAACTGCTCATGGTCTTCATCCCCATGTTGCTTTCTCTTACCTCCTTCTTTCTCCTCCTGCAGTTACCTCCTTTTTCCTCCTTGTCCTCCTATTGCCTCCTGTTCCCTTCTCCTCCTCCATTTGCCTCCTTTTCCTTTCACAACGCTGTGCCATCCAGAATTACTAGGTAGTGCCTGAAAGCACTGCAACAACTCCTGCAGTGATATGCCCGAAGTTTACATGCAGAGCCACATAAATTCAGGGTTCTTTGCTTGCCAGTGCTTCATGGGTAGCAGGATGGTGCTGTACTGTTTGTTTGAGACACACTGTAACTCATCAGTATACTTTATTTATTGGGAATGAACATTAGAAAGACATGGCAAAACCACAAGCTAACAATATCTACTAATTGTGGTGGAGAGGCATCTCTTTAAGAATGCTGGAAGACATGACCATTCAAACAATGCTAATGTAGCTGATATAGAACTGGAATGTATGAACACATAAATGACAGCAATAATCCTGTAGTCAGGATTGCATTTGACTATCTGTAATTTTAATCAATACACCTGATTAACCTCTGTAAATCTTAGTAATACAGAATTAAAACCTGGAGCATAGATATCAGCTTAGGTAAAATCAGACTTAGAAAGGTAACCAGTAACATTTGTTAATGTGCCAAACTGCTTACTAAGTTTCAGGTTTGGAAACGATTAACCATTCCTTCATTGTACTAGCACAAAAGGCAATAGACTTTTGGATATTGTACTTTTTCTCTTGCCTGAAAGGGTCATTGTCATTAGGAAACTAATAGGAATCACTTATGAATGAAACTCCTTGTTTGCAATGTTCACCAGCTGGCAACCCTTCGTCTTTCCTCTATAGCTAGCATGCAAGAACTCCAGATTTGGAGTGTAAGAATACCTGCCATATCCCACCCTCCCTCCTCCAAATGCAAGAAATAGTCAAACAGTGAGAATCAGACTCTTCCGAGATGGGAACAAATCATAAGTTTACACTACAATGCCTATTTGTTTTTATTATAAAAGCAAACACATATAATAAGGAATCTCTCCACGCAGAGAAAGCAGCATCTACAATTTGGCTCTCAGAAAAATCAACCTCAAGAAAAAAAACAATAGAACCACCTTAAAAGTTGCCCTTGTGGGAGTTTGAACCCCATGTCCCAGCAGGCCTAAAAATGTAATTCTGCTTTGGGACAAATACATTAAAATCTACCCCATGACAACAAACATTTAACAGCAACTTTAAAAAGAAAGATACAATCCGAATGCCTCCGTAAACTAATATCCATTAAAATAATTAACACACTGAAACCCCTCACAAAGAAAACAATGCTTCATGGATACTTACATAACATATGTTTTGCTGGTAGCTTTAACTCCTCTGACAGGGATTCTCCTAACAATTACCGATGAGTTCTTCGGAATCGGGGCATTATCATCTGTGTATTCTGAAAACAACACAGTGGAATGATTGCTGGAGGTGTCTTATCGATATGACACACAACCCCCTCAAGGGAAGGTGAACCTCCAGGGTGGAATACAGTGGACACAAAAAGAATCAGTTCCATGGCAGTTCTCCAAGCAACACAACCCACAACTTTAGATGTTAGCAACACCAGGGGAGCTTGGTATGCTAACTCTGAAAAGTAACGTGGAGGGTGGAGCAGAGTGGAGATGCTGCAGCCAGGCTCTGTGATTGCAGGGTTAGGGAACTAGAATGGACAAGGAACAGTTGGTCCGTGCATTGAATCTACTTAAGCAAGTAAGTAAAGTAACGGGGGTTCTGTCAACCTAATGCCCTACTTCTGATTTATATCACACATACCCAGTTCTGAGTTACTGACATGTAACACCATGTCCTTTGGGTGAACTTTGCTCATTATAATATCATTAGAATACCAAAACACACCTCCATCCCCAAAGTTACCTACCTCCAATGTGCAACCACCACCCCATGGAGCATGCACTCTGAATTTTTTCTAGCATAGACCTTTAAAAGCAAAGCAAGAGAACTTTATACCAATCAAAGTAAAGGTATGTATGACTACAGTCACTCAAGCTCCACCTAAAAGGAAAGATAGGATAAAAAGACCCAAAAAGAGGAAGACTATTAGGGAAGATACCATCATAGACATATCAGGAGGACATCTCTGACTTCTGGGATCAATCGACCAGCTGAACCTCTCTTCCTTCCCGTAGGGACACCTATTGGGTGAGATTTGAACACTTGGCTGTAGCAAGTGCTTCCCCAGGAAACTTAGAATTCTTTAGACCTCTTTTCTTTTGTAATTTAATGCGCTTGTAGTTGACTGTATTATCATTTGCACGTGCTTTGCAGTGTATTTTTCACTGGCAATAGAACAGAACCTGTACTGGGCATTAATAAACTGTGCTGCTCGTTAATCTAGTCATGATAGTTCATTAACGCAACCAAACTCCCAAAGTCTGGTAATTCTTGTGCACTGAACATGGCTAAGCTGAGAGTGCAGTGTGCTATAAGTGCATCCATCATTGTGACAGTTACACAACCAGGCTTATAGCACTGAATTGGACATTACTCTGAAACTAAACCTAGCTGTCCCCAGCCCCTCTGATATCTCAGGTTAAGCTGGAATGCAAGGGGGTTTATTTTCTGCCAAATTCCTTTACCCTTTAATGCAACAAACACAAATACAGAAAAAAACAATTAGTCATTTCCTAAGAATGTATATTAATATGTAATTACATAGCACTTCAGAGAATCCCTTTACAGAT
Organism: Elanus axillaris; assembly: GCA_026212715.1. NCBI lineage: Eukaryota > Metazoa > Chordata > Aves > Accipitriformes > Accipitridae > Elanus > Elanus axillaris. The sequence continues at coordinate 36,430,903 of JANZLQ010000095.1, forward strand.
AGAAAAGCAAAATTTTATATGTAACATGGTGCTTTTATTGTCTCAACACACTAACAGTACCTTTCAAGAAATCTTCAGGTTTGATAATCAAACACAAGCAGCAAAACCTTTTTCATTTTTTCAGAATAGTTTGAATGCCAACAGCAAAATGGTCTCAGAGGTCACTGAAGGAGAGTCTGCTAATGCGTGAAGTTCTTTCCTGATCTGGCTTCAGTTGCTTTTGCTTCTGTTAGGCTACAAAACTGACAGATCTTTGGAGAAAACCAAACCACAGCAAAGTCTCATCTGCACAAATCAGATTCTAAAGTTTGACTATCTTGTCCAGCAACGACACAGGCACTTAGCTAAAGCATGACAATGCTGCGCCATTGCTTTCAAAGCTGTTACCTAAAAATGGTACACCTATGCTGCTAGTGCTCAAGACTGAGAGAACGCAGAAGAGACCCTGCCATCGTTGTCTATTTCTTGGACCTCTAATCCACCAACAATGTCATTTCTCAGGTGGTCAGTGCTTTACATTTAATCAGAACAAAACTGGCAGTGCTAGAATTTAGATCTCAGAAATGTTGGGGCGGGGGGGTTGAGCTTGCTATCACAAGTAGGGCATAATTGGCTCAAACTAAAGTGGTATCTCCCCTCTTAAGCTAATCATCTAGTTTGAATTAAGCACAGGGACATGAATTCTTTCAATTCACTTTCTGCAGAGCAGACAGACTCAAAAGAAATTACTTAGGAAGACAGCCTTGAAAAGCCTTTTGAAAACAGTGTGTGCCTGAAGCTATCCATGCTTTGCCTTGGCTTACACCAGGTTAGTCTTTTGAAGAGGATTAAAGCCTTCTGACCTTTTATATAAGGCCCAAACAAAAAAAAACAAAACAAAACAAAACAAAAAAAAAACAACTGCTTGAGACACTTTGAGTAAGCTTAAAAGGCAAAGGTCTCTCCACAAGAATGGTTTTGGTATAGTACTTACACAAGCTGGATATGACTAAATATTTTAAAGGACTATCAGCAGCCATTCCCTGTAATCTGCCAACAGTTTTAAATATTAAAAGCCCTTACCTTTGCAGACTGATGGGCTGAAAACCAAGGATGCTGTATATCTAGTAAAGCTCTGTCAGGGTGGTTTTGCTCGGTTATCACACAGAAAATAGGAATATTTCACAATTAATGCTCCATTTTTCAGTATATTATTCCTACAGGCAGGAACCTCTCTTAGACCAAAACATACCTTCCAGAAGATGTTATTTAAACAATGAAATTAAAATTTTACTTCTATTTCCAAATTACAGAATGCTTCTTTAGAAAGCTGAGAAATCATTTAGCTAAAACTAATTCCTGATCTTCCCTCTCTCAGGAACTGAACAGCAAGCTTCCTCTGGACTTCAAGTAGTTTCATATTGTAGGAGAAAGGACTACTGATGACAAAACCAGAAGATATTACAGAAGTCACATCCCAGAACCAACTCCTAGACCTCTTCTCAAAAGGAAAAAGCTAACCGTTACACACCCACCTGTCAAGAGAGGCCAGTGGTGGGACTTTTTGATGGAGAGGGAGCTCAAACAGTACTGAGGCCCAGACCAACAGCAGGGAGATCATGCCCACTGCAGTTCTAGAAGCCCAAAGCAGCTGTTTCTACCTGCTGAACAGAGTCATACAGAGGATTCTTTCTGGTCCAGATCACAAACCACTGGATTAAGGTTTCAGAGGTAGAGGATAAGCAACAGTGGCTCCACAAAAAGGCAGGAGTTCGCAATGCCTGTGCCAAACTGAGGATTGTGGTAGTTCTGCAGAAGATTACAAGTGGCAGCACCCCTCCTAGAAAGAGACTGTATATTTGAGGACAGCAACCAATGCTTTTATTCATAAATTATGCAAAACTGCAGAGGTCAATTTGAACACACACAACAGGTGTATGATGCAAAAAGAGGAATAAGTCCTCTTTTAGTATTATGTGACAATTCATTGACCATTAGAAGAGAAGCATTGACATCTGCCTTCTGAATAAACCATCCTTGCATGTATAGATACAGAGATAGATACATGCTTGTTTTCAGTCCTCTTAAGTGCACAGTGAAGAGAGCTCCAGCTGCCTAATAATAGATGGATACAAAAATGAATTCACCTTAAAAGTCAATCAGTACACTTTTAAATGGATTAACTGAAGAGTGCCAATAGCTTGCTGAATTAAAGCCTTTATTTGTATAGGACACTTATCATGGCACATATCTGCAGTTTGTACTTGAAGTATCCCACTAGCTTGGTCACCATGTCAGAGAATTTGTGGAAGAGTGTTTACATACAGCAGAGTACATTTCTGAGTTAGTTCTGTGAAGGGATCTGATACCAGTTGGCTTTAAAATATTTATTTTTCCTTCACCTCAGTTAATGAAATTCCTTTTGGTGATGAAATTATGTTAAAGGTGAAGTCAAACAATGTAGACTAAAAAGTTAACTTTTCTTTTTTTAAATAGGAAAGGACTAAAGCACTATTCCTGAAGCCACTGGAAATTTTTGTTTGCTTACTTTGAATTTAACAGATGCCAGCCTAGTCCAACAGCTCTCAGACGAAACTGGTATCTCCCAGCGGGAACCTGTACCCACAGGGAGCAGCATCCCCTAGCAGAGACTTGGCAACCACCGGGACCTGCAAAGCAGTGTCACTGCCTCACCACAGGACTCAACATCTGCAAAGCGAGCAGTGACATCATGCTCAACAGGACTACTTTTCACACTTGTCCAAGCAGAGCTCCAATGGAAATGTTTTACACAGACCCAACTGTTACAGGAGTGACGTTAGCCAGTTGGCCTTTCAGCCTGCTAGCATTTGTGAAGCTGAAAGTACATTAGCAACTGAAGACAAAATACAGAGACCCTTCTGCTGCAAAGCCCTTAAAGCAAATTGAACATTTTTCAAAAGCTCTTGAAAAATTCAAAACTTCTGAAATGTACCTCTACCTACATATGTCATGCAATCCAATGGCTACACTTCGACAGCGCTAGCAATCCCAGCGAAGGCCCTGGGGCACTCTGCAGGGCAGCACAACCCTGCCAGCCCTTCAGCAAAGCCTGGTGAAAGCCCTGAGGTAGCAGGGCACTGTCCCGGCCCCGGCAAAGCCCAGCAAAAGCCCAGGGGCTCTCTGGAGGACAGTAGAGTCCCACCTGGGCCATGGCAAAGCCCGGTGAAAGCCCTAGTGCTCTCTGAAGGAAAAGCCTCGTCATGGGTGTGAAAGGTGTACGTGCAATACAGCACACGGCCATAAAGACCTAAGAGATGTGCTGCCTGTACTCAGTGTTATTGCAAGTGATGCTGGCTGAACCACTTGCACACGTCCATCGCAGTACTTGTATGTGAGTATCAAAGAACCAGTGAATGAAATCAGTTTTGTTTAAAATAAAATCACCTATT
>JANZLQ010000095.1:36439294-36456396 GCA_026212715.1 Elanus axillaris
AGGGGAGGGGAGGGGGAAGAGGCCGGGGCCGGGGGCTGCCTGAGAGGATAACGGGGGAGCCGGCAGTGACTGAGGAGGGAGGGAGGGGGTGGCGGCGGGGCTGTGAGCGCTGCCGAGGGGCACGGGCTCCCCCTCGGTCTGCAGAAACCACGGCGGGAAGGGGGTTTTCGGGAACCAGCTCCTCGTGGCTGTCCCGGCCCGGCGGAGTCGTGTTCTGAGGGAAAAGCTGCGAGGACCTGGCTGCCACCTGCCGAGGGGCTCCCGGCGGGGTGGGGAGGAGGCCGGGGGGGCTCCTGTTGGCTCTCTCCTGCAGGGGAGAAAAATCCCTCGCGCAGCTCCCTCGGAGGAGTTTTCGCGCCGCTGGAACAGCGCAGCCAGATCGTACGAAATCAATACAGAAATAAAGGGTTATATCGAGCTGTCTTTGCGGTGAGGAAGGTCAGAGCAGGCGATCGTAGCGGTCCTTTTTGAGGAGCCGTTCTGTCCTGGAGGTAGCTCTTAGTTGAGTCTTCGGCACTTCACTCTTAACCCTTTGCGTGAAGAATCATGAAATCGAGGGAGGACTTTCTTGCTGGCAACGAAAACCGTTCCCAGAGAAAGAGACGGCAAAGTTGGCCACGAGGCTGAAAGAATATGTTTGTGATTATGATTCTTTTAAAAAAGATTTGTGTAATGGTCAAAATTCAAGCAGTGTAAGGACAAAAAAAAATAATTCTTCTTAGGTTCAAGTTGCCAAAAACTCCAAACCATATCATTGATGGTGAATTCTACTTCTGAATCATTCAAAACCAGATTAGATGGTAGGTTTTAGGAAGCCCTGGCAGCTGAGTAAGATTAAAGAGTCAGGTATCAGAGCATGAGGTGTTTCCAGGATAAATAATGGTGCTTAATGTGAAGTTAGACAACTGAATTTTAGCTAGTCACATTTGAAAATGCTTGCTTATTTATCTACATAATTTATCATCATCTAAAGGTAATTCCTTGTTTTGCAAGTGTAATGTGAAGTTTTATGAGCTAAGTTTTGCAAAAGTCAGGTGGAAGGTGTGTTTGAGAGAACACACGTGGTGATGTTTGTCCTCCAAAGGAGCCGATCGCTCCTTCGGCCAACAGGGACAACTGGTTGTGAGATGTGAGACTGTGCTGGTGATTGATTTATCGCCAAGCTCAAGTTCATCAAGATTGTCAGGAGACTTCCAAAGGCTTAAAAATGCAGAGGAGCTTTTTCATCATTTCTGTTTAATAACTAAAAAATAAAATAAAAGGAAAAAGCTTTTATGTTGTTAACCTAAGGTTGTATGTTGGAAGATAAGGACTTTAGTTGCTTGTGTTCAGCACAGCAGAGAAGCTGGCAAAATTGAAAAGTGCATCTGATGTTAAGCCAAAAGTGCTTTTCACCTCGAATCAATGCTGCTGAGTGAGGAATACCTGTTCTGGGTTATTAGCTGTTACGAACTAGTGAAATTCATATAAAATACTAATTTTCTTAATCTAATTCCCATGTCATGTTAGAGTTATTAAGGAGATAAAGCAGAGAGTAGAGATTTCTTAGCTTGATAGCTGCATCCAGGCAAGAAGGAGGGCAAATAACTGCAATTAAAAATAACTATTACATTGTTGTTCTGTTATAGTCCACCTAAATCCACAGAAACTGGATTTATTTTTGCAGTCTGTCACACAGGTAATTCAGAGAGACTCAACTTCTCTGTTCACATGTGGCAAAGATTAGATTCCTGCTGCCAACTCTACAGGCTGTGCTTGAGGAACTGATGCTATATCTCAGCTCTAATCAAAATAAAAAAGTGTTTCGGAGTTGGTGCCCTTTTCCCATGTTCTTAGTGTCTGGGGAGACCCTACTCTACCAAGAAAGACAGATGAATGGTGGTGCTTAGGGATGCCTAAACTACTGCTCTTACCTCCCAAGCCTATGTAGGGACACCAACCTGTCTGAACTCTGAAGCTCTGACGTTTTGTACTCGTGCAGACATCATCATAGATTTAAAAGTTGGGTTTGCTAGTATGCACTTTTGGGGAAGAAATAGAGCTAAAGAAGGCTTCTTTTTAAAACTTGTCCACTTGAGGGAGTTCCTTTTCTTCTCTTCATGAGGCCACCAACTTGATGGAAGGCATTTTTATTGTGGTTTTGAAGGCTACTTATGGTTTCCTGACATCCTTTTGAGTGCAGAACTTAAAATGGTGTCCTGTCTGCAGGAGAGCATGAGCTCTGAAGAGTCAATATCACAACAGCAGCCAATTTTTTATAGACATAGCAGTGTTCAGTAAATGCAAAACCAATTATATCAGTCGTTCCTGCAATTGAGAATTTTTTCTGAAAGGCAGCTGATGAGGATCTTTGATTGTACTCGTGACCCCAAGAGAACTCAAGAAACAAAAAGGTGTCAAGAAAGTCTGGCTGCTTTCTGTGCTTTGAGATATATATGAGGAAAATTAATAGTTTTTCTAAATTTTTATTCTGTATTATAACACCAGCTTCTATAACATTCTAAACTCTTCCCTGCAGAGCTTTTTGGTAAAAAAAATGCTTTTGGGTTCATAGATTGAGACAAATTTTTCTTTTCTGAAATGTTTATGGCAGAGAACAATACTTCACAGGCCAGGGAAGGAACTGAAAGCCTCTGTAAATCATACATTTTAGCATGATTCTGATTCTAGGAAGCAGCATATATGGGCTCAGTACACTAAAATCAAACTGCAAACTAGTTTTTTCTACTTGTGAGTAGTGATTATGGCAAATGAGTGTTCGGTCAGTACAGCTGCAGGTGGTAAGTCTATAGGTATCTAGGCATACTTCTGACCTTTGCCTCATTTTCTTCCAAGGTAGTTACAACCATGGCACTCGCTTTCTGGAGAGCACTGCACACAGAACTACTATAAAAGAGTTTGGTTTCTGACAGCTACTTGCAGCAGATTGAGTGATGTAACATCCGTTCTATAGCAGCTGGGTTGCCATGTATCCAGGCTATGATGATTTATCAAGGCTTTGGAAGCAGTTTTTTTAAACGGAAGATCTCTCGAGGAATCTTCAGACCTTAATTCATAGCCAATTTCTCTGCAAGAGAGTAAAATGCAGCTAGAATGTTATTGTACACTACTTTTTCAGGTCTAAGATGAACAGGGGAAAGTTTTATAAGCTTGTTACTCATCTGTAAGAGAAATATGGGAGAAACACATAGTGTCTTATGTGGTGTGATGCTGAGGGTCCCTCCAAGTTAGTTGCGCATGTGTATGCTCAGAAATTGTTTTGGGCGGCATATATAATAAATTCAGGCTTAATTTTGTGTTTTGGGGTTTTTTTTTTCAGGTTCTTTTTGCAGAGGCCAATAAGGACTTGATGACATGAATCCAGATATTTCCAGGTACAGTGTAGCATTTGGACATTTGGTGCTCAGTGGAGGCATTTTCTGCAACAGTACAGCTTGATCGGCTCGATCAGCATTTCTGGAGATAGATGTAACACCGTGGCCTGCCCCAAGCCACTTGTGCTTTTCTCTTGTACCTTGCATTGAGCCTGCACAAATGATTTTGAAGCCAGGTAGCAAATTGCACTGAGGAACCGGCGTAGGGTAAAATGAACCCCAAGTAAAATGAAAAAAAGTTCAAGTTTTAACCCAAATCTTCTTCTCAGTGTGGTTCTCTGTGAAGCCTCACAAATTCTTGTGTTGAGAACAGGGAGGTAGTGGTGGTGAAGTGTGAGTGCTGGTCAGGAATGGGTGGAGGCCAGGGTCTAGTCTTTGATGGCAGTGTTGGTTTACACTGGCTCTAAGTTACAAGGAACCTGTCTCAGCAGGGGAATCTTTTTACGTTTGAAAGAGCAGCAGTTTCATTTTAAGGATTGTAGTGGATCTCTCCACCCATTGATAAAATCTTAAAGGAAACACATCTGTTTCTTCCCTTGCTGTGGTTGCCTGTGCTCCAGTCTTTGGCTTTGTTCAGCGAAAGCAAACTTATAAGAAATGAGGTTATCGAATCTCAAAGGACTAACATCCACAAGTCAAAACGAACAGTCTGTCTTGATTTTCTGTACTGTGGGCTGTAACTAACATGTACTTGTTCTCTGAAATGCTGAAAATTGAGTCAGTATCCCACAGCACTATCTGGAAAATCACATTTTTTTAAAAGATGGATTCTTTGGATGCATCCAAACATTGCTATGACATAACAATCACATGCTAAAATCCAGTGTAAAGAAGGGAGTACAGTTTTGAATCGATTCTACTTTAGCTGTGAATTTAGAGCCTGTTGATAAGAACAGAAGCGTAGTAAGATTTCCAGGGTCAGGATTGCTTATTGTGCTCTGTGTTTTATCTCCTGCTTCTATTTCTAATGGCTGTTCTAGATTTCTTCCCTGTAGGAGAAAACCCATGCTTTCACCTAAAGAATCTTGGCTTCCCCTTTCCCTTAATCTAATACCAGAACTTACTTAAAAATAGATTACTCTTTAGAAAGCCAAAATTGTGTAATGATTTCCTACTAGTAAAATTAATTATCCTCGTTTTAGCTAATAGAGTAACTGAACAATTCAATGGAGTATGTCACAGGTTTAGAATTTATACCACCATTTTCACTGCAGTGCAACACGCTGGGGGTTGTGTTGTAAAAGCTCCAGCTAGCAGGCTCTCTAGACCTGGAGCACATCTGTTGAAGAGATGTATAGGAAACACTGCCAAGAGCTGGGGCACTGCATCCTTGCCCAACAGGGTATAAAGCCCCAGCATACACAGTGCAGGTTCTTTTGTTATGTGGGTAGATCAGTTCCAGGAGCCATTATCCAGCCCAGACTGATGTCTGGTGCAAAGCTACCATAAAGGGCTTAGATGCACAAATGTTGGTCTCCACCAGTTGCATCCTTGCCATCAAAGGAATAAGACAGAGCTACTCTCATTGGTCTTGCTATGCAGTCATGATGTGACTCAGTGGTGGTTCTGGTCTCTCACACTGACTTTGTAGCTGTAGGCTGTTTTCTACAGATTACTAAAATATATTGCAAGTCCTTGTTCCATGTCCTTGACTGCCCTCCTCTTTTAAATAAAGGCTTTAATTTTATTGTGGGTCTCTGTCGTATGCATGTATTAACCTTTAGTATATCATATTGAAGGTTTAATATTTAATTCCACTGGCATTCCATGGCAGGCTCTTCTTAAGTAAAGAGAAATCAAATGTTGTTTTCCCAGTTTTGAAAATCCACTGAAGGCAGTTAGTTTTGTTGGGGGTAATTTTTGCGGTGTATTCATGTTTACTGAGGGGTATACCTCAGCATGTTTGTCCATAATTGCACAGCAACATCAAGTATCTAGTACATGTTCCTTACTCCTTTTTCCAATATGCTTTAATTCTAGTTAATTCAAGAGTAGCTTTCAAATATTTGAAAAAATAGTGAATATGCTCAAAGAGGACCAAGTGCAGTAATTCCATTACTTTCAAGACTGATTCAGCTTTTACTGAAATTGGTTTTGATAACAATAGGTTTCTTTGTTTTAAAAGTCAGCTCCAAAAATCAAGAAATTCTTCAAACATTTTGCATTGTGAGGTTGTTGCATAGATGGCCACAGACTGGGTATGGCATATACCTTCCAAGCCTAAAAGTGCCAAGGCTTTGAATCAAAATATGTAAGGCAAAAAAAAAAAATATCTTGAAAGAGGTAAACTACAGGCTGTGTTCAGGTTATTTTTTTTTAATAAGCAGTGTTATTTTTAGCCCTGGGGTACTATTAGAGCTTTTGGGGCAATTTCTTCCTTGTTGTCCATCTGTCTTTATTCATACATATATGAAAGATGGCTTTCTTCTGGAGGACTTGAAAGATGCTATGTCAGAATTTGTATTTAATGTTTTCAAAGAGAAGATCAGAGGATTTTTTCTGTTTAGAGATGATGCTGAAGTAAAAGCATGAAGGCAGAATTCCCAAAATAATAATTCCTATGTGATTTTCCTTGTAGTCACTTGTGGTGAATTGAAGCAAGGAGAGAGCGACCCTTAGTATCTGTATTTTAAAAATAAACCCTGAGCTCAGCCAGCATGAATCAGGGCTGTGCTTCGAGAGCCAGAGGTGCTGACTTTGTGCAGGAGGATCCAAATAGCTGTGGCTGTCACTCTGGCCTGTGCTCAGGGCTGGCATATTCCCTCTCTGCAGCTGGTGTAGGTGCAATTGTCTCAGCTTAGGCAGGGCAGAACAGCCGGCTGCAGTGAAGATAAAATAATGTATGTATTGTAGAGAGATTGTCCCACTGTGGAATAAATGTGGTGTTTGAGTTAACCTGTCACAGTCCCCTCACGCCTACAGCATAACGCAGGGACTCCTCATTAGCAGAGCAGGAGGTGGAATCTGCAGCTTAAAGAGTGACCGTGTTAATAAGGGGAAGACCACCTAGGCTAAGCAATCTGAAATAAACGCTTTATCTGCATTCGGCAGGATTGTTTATTAAAATGATCCCATTGTACATCACATTCAGAAGCCATTCTGTAACTTCAGAATTGCTAGATAAATAACATGGTGTGGTTGCAGCCTTCAATATCATGACAACTAATATACTGTCTTATAATGATTTGTTTATGTCACAGGTAAAGCTCAGCTAGAGACAGGTTCTCTTGATGTTAGATACTATTCCAGCAAAGAACAGAGAAGGACAGTGCCTGTTGAAAGAACTTGCGTTTTACATTCTGCTTTGTAAGCTATCCCTATTACAGGGCTTTTAAGTTATCTGTGCTAATCAAGAATAATTCATATTCAATGTTTTTTTAAATAGCCATCATATGGTAGATTGCATTACTCATTAAGCAGTAATGATTGTGAAAAGTGACTCACAATTGTTTTAATCTGGAGAAAAAAGAAAATCTTTCGGTTGCTGTTTCTCAGTGTTTTTAATGTATTTGCTTTTGTGGTATGTTGCGAATGTAGATGTTATTCTCAGATAAGAATTTAAGTTTGTGTTTCAAAATGAAAAATAATGAAAACACATACTAATATAAGAGTATTGTTTTTTAAAAAAATCTTAATTTTAGACTAATTAAATTTTTTTTTCTCTAATCTTTGGAACAGCCTGGAGAGTTTGTTGGAACAAATACCTGGGAAGCTGATGGAACTGTTGATACTGAAATTCAAAGCCAGCTCACACAAACTAATTAAAGCCTGTATGTTTCCTGCACAAGGGAGAACGAGCATTGTGTGAAAAGTCACGCTCTGCATCTTGTAGGTGTACTAGGTTGTAATACAGGATGCCTCCCTCAACTTCATACAAATTCATCCCGACTGATAGATAAGCGCTTTTCCAATCAGTGTTGGCATTCAAGATGACCCAATTCCACTTTGATGTTTTATTTTTGCTAGGTCTGTGGCAGAGAAGTCATGCGCATCTGTCCCTTTGTCCTCCTTATTTATCACAACTGATTCTCTCATTGTGACCCAAGATTAGCAGTTCGGGAGTTCAGTGCTTTACTTAGCTGGGTGCTCACAGCTGCTGGTGTGATGAGTTAGAAAACAAGTCTTTGGGGAAATGGCCCATTTGTGGGAGAGAGAAGAATAACCAAGTGCTTGACCCACTGAAGGGGTTGACTGTACAAATAAGGAGCAATGGTGAGGCTTTGGACTGCTGGGAAGTCGAAACTCTAGACGAAACTAGGGATGAAGAGCTTCTGAGGGCTGCTACAAACTGCAGAATTAAACATGTGGCCGGAGGTGGCTGGGCAGAAGAGGAAGAACTCTCCTGGAAGGGAACAGAAAGGCTTGCCAAGGGTGATTCTTAGATGACAGATTTGGAGAGGGTCATCAGACCAGAACTGTACGCCTGTTTAGGAATATTTATGCTTTGAAAGGACTGAAGAATCAGGTAATGCCTTGGAAAAGCATTGCACTGTCCCATGAGCTTCTAGGAAAGAGGCTTCATTGAGAGCTGTGCAGTATTTTAATGTGACTTGAGTATGGCTTGGAAACTTGAACCTACTACCTGCTCTTTATTTTTCCCAGTTTTTAAGTTAGAATTAAACTTTTTGAGGCCTGATATGTGATTGTTCAGTAACAGGGGTAGTGATAATCAGCTGAAAAATTTTAGTTGGCAGTAGAAAAGATGTCTGGAGTATGCATCATATCAAAAACTCTGGGCAAGTATTTTCTGTTTCTCTGCCACCTGAACTTCCATGCACAGGACCTGGGTTGTAAGGCTAGAATTTGCCTTTGGAAGAGTTTTGAGGATCTCACAAAGTTATTGCTGCTTATGCTTAAAGTTTTGAGCCTTATTCAGTGTGTATTCTTGCAGTCATGATTCCTTTTTGTCCCTTTCTCCTTCCAAAATCTGTGAAAATGCTTCTATTTGTGCACAGTCTACTTGTTGGTACAGCCTTTGGGGATAAATAGCATTTCTGCTTAGAGGGCTTTTTGGCAGTTTTTATTGTCTTTTAACTCATTTTGAAGGAGAAGGTCTCACTAAGACTGCCTGACTCTTGCTTTGTTTGGTACTGATGAATTCAGAGAAAGGATAGAGATGAGCAGTTCAGGTGAAGTAAGCTCCCTTTTGATTTCTTTGTGTGATCTCCCAACCTGAATTCTTTGCTCACTGTAGCCTGAGGCCACTAACTTAATTTTCTTCCTCAGTTCTATCAAGTGATGTTAGCCAGTGACTGCTATTTCTGCAGTGAGACTGGAGGAAATAGCAGGCATTAGAAGAAGGAATGAAGGAAAAAAAAAATCCAAAGAAGTTGCTGAGTAGCTCGTTTGGATTTTATAGGTGCTGCCTTCTTGCATTTTACATTTGTGCTTTCTCAAGAAACACACATAGATATGGGAATACATGTCTTTATGTATTTGTTGGTACTTTGGATGCCTCAGCTGCCTTACTTGGATGCTAGTCATGTCTGATGTTCATACTAAGATGTAGTATGGTCTGTAGTTTTTTTATGCAGTGATGGTAGAACATGGTGTTCTTGTGCCTCACCAAAACAATCAGCATGCAGTCTCCAATGGTTTTCGTTGAATTTTTTTTTTGTTTGTAGAGTTAGTGTTCAGTAGCAGAATACTGATTGTTCCTAAGTGTCAGGACAACAAGGTTTATGTCACCTCATCCTGCCCTGGAAGTAATAAAGGAATGTTGCTTCATTTAATAATACAACCATGGGGTAAGTGCCAGACAGAGCCTGCAAAGGTCTTCAGCTTTTGTCTCTGCTGCTTTTTACACTGTTAACTTAGCACTTTGTTTTTGAGACTAGTTTGACTGTGTGCTGCAGTTCAAGCCAGGTTTCTTAAGCCTTTGTAGGGAAGCATCTCCAGGTTTCTGGAGGAGGAGTACAGCAGAAACAGCCATGGTATTTCAAAATGTGCATATAAGTTTTTCGGTTTTTCTTAAATTTCAGGAGGGTAGGTTTTGGCTTGTTCAGGGATCTGCTTGGCAGGATCTCATGGGAGACTGTCCTGACAGGCCAAGGGGCCCAGACAGCTGGTTGATCTTCCAGGACAATCTCCTCCAAGCATAAGTGTAGTTCATCCTGAAATGCAAGAAGGCTAAGAAAAATGGTAGGAGGCCAGCAGGGATGAACATGGAACTGTTGATTGAGCTCAAACACAGAATTGAAGTATCGAAAGGTGGAAGAGGGGATGGGTGTCCAGGAAGAATATAGAAGTGTTGCCTGACCATACAGGAATGGAGATAGGAAAGCCAAAGCTTAGCTGGAGTGAGGGATGTGAAGGGCAACCAGAAGGGTTTCTGTAAGTACACTGGCAGCAAGAGGAGGGATAAGAAAAATTTGGGCCCACTGGGCCCTCCTGACCAAAGACATGGTAAAGCCAGAGGTACTCAGTGCCTTTTCTGGCCTTGTTTTTAACTGATTAAACCAGTACTTGTTTTTTACTGAGCAAAACTAAAGAGTTGTACTCATCCACTTCAGTGAGGGATGATCAAGCAAGAAGAACTGTCTGATTTGCATTCTGACGTGGATGAGTGGCATCAGCCTGAAAGCTGTGCTGTCGGGTCATACCTGGCAGTCTGCTTGGGAGCCAAACAGTCGGCAGTCAGAGCAGCCTAGCAACAAAGGAGCTGGCAAGGAGGTATGGAAGTTAGTAGGTAATTTATGCTGGGTAAGGAAGATGTTTGCTGGAGATCTAGGTAAGCAAGTTTGCTTGCTGGACTTTTATTTGCAGCTTCTAATGTTTGTTTGGGCATTTTATGCTTTTTTCTGGGACAGAAGTCTCCCAAGAGAGGCTGTATATGAAAATTGTTGCCTTTGAACAGAGCAGCACATGACGAGCCTGCACCATGAGGCTGGTTTTAATGGTGGTGAAAAGCTGGAAAGTCTAGGAACCAAGGCAGAGCAAACCAGTTCTCAGTGGGCTGAAAAGGTGTTATCTTAGTCGTGTGGTTGTGGAGGCAAATTTTGCCTTTCTGCTTTTAAAGTTAGGAGCGAAGAATCAAGCTTGTGTTGGACTAGTAGTGGAAGTAAACAAACAGTGAAAAGGTCCTTGAAGAAGTTGAAGAATTGCAAAATGAATTTTTACTTGGGTGGGCAGCAGACATGAAATAATGTGATGGGAAATGTCAGCTGATAAATCTAAGTGAGGAGAATATCTGAAGGCCAGGAAGTTGAGGATAAACTGGTAATTGATGGAGAAACAAGGCTGCACACATAATTTCAAATTTTCAGCCAGCTTCCAAGAAGAGGATGTGGAGAACAAAGTCTGGGTGAGGAGAGTGAGCCTGGAGAACATAGCATTGATGATTACAAAGGGAAGGAGATTGTGGTTTTGTTTGTTTTACTGCTAGTCAGAGTTGCAAAAACAAAGGGGAGATTCTGCCAGAAGTTGTGGGTTTAGGGAAAAGACAAGGGCATTCAGAATCACAAGAGAAAGAGATGAGAAAGCTGGAGAAGAGAGGAGAAATAAAGCAGAATTAGCTGCAGGTAAGAAGAGATTCATACCCAAGATTTGTACCAGAATCCATATGAGTAATTGGAGATTCTGCATCAGTTATGGCCAGAGCAAGCAGGCTTATAATAATCTGCGGAAGAAGTTCAGAGAAACGGAGGTGCAGAAGGTGGTGGGTTCTGTAGGAAAGTTACTTTGACAAAGAGAGTGAGGAGAAGGCAGGCCAAGAGAGTGAGGGTTAATACGTGGTTCATGGACTGGAACTGTAAGGAGAGATTTTGATTTTTTTTTCTTCTTTTTTTTTTTCTTTTTCCCATGGGAGGACATTCTTAGAAAGGCATTTTTTTTTTAATTGATAAATTTCAGTGGAGTCCCTTGGACATTGTCAATCTGTGGTTAAATTCGCTTGGTGATAAGAAAAGCCTTAAAGTAGTGAAGAACCAACAGAGGGATAAGAAAAGAGAGGAATCTCAGGCAAAGGAAATGTTGTTATGGATAAGGACATATCAGAAAACAGGTATGACGCCAGGATAGCTAACAGCGATGAGGAAATGGAAATGAACATATCAAAGCTGAAGTGAAATTTGAAAAGGTTAATGTATTTCCTTCAGGCAGGAGACTGGAACTAGCTAATCTCCATCTCAGCATGCTGAAAATAATGGTACATGTAATTAAGAATTTTGGAGCAAAGACTTTTTGTCTATAAATTTTACCAAGTCTTTAGTGACAATACTTGATATATGTTAGAAAATAATATGTGAAAAATGTTAGAAGAAATACATGAAGAAAAAATTATCCCAGCAACTATAATTCCAGTACTGTGATCTTTAGTGTGAAGTTTTTACAAAAAAAAAAAAAAAGGGACAAAAAATCCCTGGAGACTTGAGATTAAGAGATATTAAGTATAATATGGGCGTTCCAAAGATAGCCTATGTCACATTAATCTGAGCTTTCTTTTTTAAAATTACTTATTTCTGCATAAGAGAGGTGCAGTAAACTCCGTGTCTAAACTTGTAACTTCTCTTGTGTAGCTATAATAGGTAGTTTTATTTAAAGTGGAAGACACTAGGATTATGGGAAGTATCAAATAGGTAAGAAACTGCCTAAAAGAGCTATCAGGAGAGAATTTACCCATGGAATTATTAAATAATTGATTTCTTAGCAAAGTTAGTTAAAGCTTCAAATGCACAATATGCAGTGGTAACCCAAATTCAGGAAGTATGGACCAGAGTAGGACTGGAACACAATGCCTCTTCCAATTTGAAATAACAGTAGTAACCTTTATAAATGTAGAGATGACTGTTTCTTGACCCCAGCTGTTTCTTAGAAAGATAGGACAAGCCTCTCCATTTTGCTCTCCAGCATGTCAAGATTTAAGAGGCTTTTCTGGTTTTAATTATTTCAGTCATAGCCCCATGGAAAAAATAAAGCAACTTGAATCAGAAACAATGTAACTGCATCCTTATGGTAGGGTACTTCCACATGAACTAATAATTTCCCCTGGGGCAGTACTGTGCTGCTGGTGGTTAATTAAGCCCTGGGAAAACTGGCTGTACCAGGAAGGCTTCTGCAGGAATACTTGTGCTGGTTCTGGCAGCAATGTTGTTAGCATGATGCTGCACTTAAGCTAATAAGACTTGGCAGGCCTAAATATCTTGGCCCAGAGCCACTTCAGGGATGTTTGTACCTGTGGCATTGTCCACCCACAAACCTGTATAATCTGCCTGCAGGCAATGGACCATCTCTGGTATAATCTAGAACTGGAAGGCCTTCATAGCCAGAGTAAGAGGAATGAGGTGACCTTGAATAGCACGGTGTGCAGAGTTGCATATTTGGGGACTAATTTGTATTAAAAAAATTTGTATTAAAAAATGCTGATGTTAATGCTAGACACTCCTCTCAGAAATCCTGTTCAGAAACAGAATCTAGTCAGCAACAGAGGAATGTGCAAAGAAAGGTTTTCTGTTTCTCTGGCTATAGCTAGCTGTATTAACTATATACAATATAGAGAGGTTTAGAAGCAATGGACTTGTTTAGCCTAGACAATGAACTATGAAGGAAAAGTATTGTTCTGTAAACAGTAAGAACAACTTGTTTGTGGTGAAACCTAGTGTTAATGCAAAAACAAGTGGCATTACAATTCTTTATTGTGGTTATTTTGTACCCACCAGAGTCTTTAGGAATTTGAATTTCTAGTATGAGCAATTGATGCAAAAACATTGAGACACCTCTAATACAGCTTGGTAGCCTTATTGAACAGATTATTGTTGCCTGTCATAGCAAAAAGCTGAAAATGGCCCAGTGAAGTCTTGGCTATTCCTAAAACTTAACAGCTTCCTGAGGTAGAGAGGAGGAGGAGACAACTTAGTTGTATGTTGGAATTTGGAAAGAAGTTGGGAGTTCTGTGCTATTGCATTCAGAATTCCTACAGCAAAGACCAAAATTACTGTCACATCAATGTTACCAGGATCTGCTGCTCTGAGATTAAGGCACGGAGAGTAGGGTTGGGGGAAGGAATATCAGTTAGTCAAAAAAGCATATTAAAAACTCCAGTGTAAGCATGTATTTAATTTTTTTTTAATTATGGACTTGTTTTAAAAGCAACTTGAAAGCTCCAGTGTAATCTTTGCTTTTATTATGGAACTTATCTTAATAGTAAAAGCAATGAACACTGGCTAATGCAGTAATGTCTAGCGTAACACTATAGATGTAAACTGCAGGGCAGATACCTACACCTAGTCTTCTTCACAGTGACAGTTCTTCACAAAGATTTGTAAGTCTTTTCTCTCTGTTTTTCCTCCACCCTTATCTCCTATATTCACATATGTAAATTTACATGAGTATTAATGTACCCATATATTAATGTTTAGCTTGGGAATAGGTTCTGTAAGTGAAGCAGAAGAGTAACTCTTTGAAGATGTAAGCAACAGTTTGTTTTCTTGCTAAACCTGCTTAGCCATTTTACTTGTGAGACAAGGAGTAACCTTTCTAGCTAGATGCCCTGCTGCCTCTCAAACAGTTCTGCTTTGAAAGTGAAACTGTATATAAATATGTCCCTAAGGGGTTTAAGTATAGTAGTGTTCCTGATCTATGGCTTAGGGTTCAGGGAGCCCTGCAGTGCTGCTCTCTGCTGCAGCATGCAGATACTGCAGGTGTGTTCCTACAAGCCAGCACAGCAATTTCTGCTTTCCTTGGAGGAGCTTAGCGCAGCCTGACAGTAGAGACCTTTGTAACTCTAAGGATTCAGATAAAACCACCAAGTTTAAAAAAAAAAAAATCATAAGGAAAGACAAGATTTAACAAAGTAAATACAGTGGACAGGGCTGCAGGGGTGCGCAAAGTCCAGTTGCTTTAAGGCTTTCCAGCTGTGTCAACTTAAAGGAGCTTTGTTGGATTATATATTGAGTGCATAGCTGTGATACTTCTCTATTCTTGATTTCATCCTTACAGGTATATTCTATGACAAACTTAATGCTGTTCTAACAGCATTTACTATTTTGCTCGCTGTTTGTGAAATCCTAATGCTGATCTGTTTAGTGTCAGGTATGGGAGAGTGTTTTGCCGTGTTGGTTTTTTTCCTTTGTTCTTGCTGAACTTGTTGTGCGAGAGGCTGTCTCTCTGTTACACTTGTATTCAGAGCTGGAGGGCTTCGTCCTGTATATTATTACAAGCTACAACTAATAGCACAGAGTGCTCTGTGAGGCATAAAGAGCTTTTGAGAAAGAAATGGGCCTGTTCATGCTTTTCTGTGGGTGCTCAAAGGGCATTTTAGACACACCATTGTCTTCAGCTTTCCGGCTGCTTCGACTTGGGAACTTCAACTGTGTAAATTGCAAAAGATAACTATGTTGCTTCATACTGCACCATTTTCTATATTTTTGTGATGTGTAAAGATAGCTGCAGAGATAAAGAAATCTTCCAAGAAGGTGATCCTGACTACATATAGTTTGCATATGAGAGTAGATTAGATAATGGCTGTTTACTTCCTTAGCGCTTTGAATCTAAAAATGTTCCCCCTAAGCAAACTGGAAGACTTATTTTAGATACTCCCCACAGAGAGCCCTTGGCAGAGTTCAGCTCTGTCCCCTACCAAGTGTGTGTTGCATCTTTTTGTGTTGCTGCCAGATGCATAGAGTTCTGGAGGGAGAATCCTTGTGTAATTGCAAAGCTAGCTATTATGGCAGCTTACCCTAGTGTGCCTGCTGTCTCTGCACTGTGTGATAACCCTGTTGTACTGAAGCAATGTTTTCTGAGGAGCTGAAGCAGGGAGGAAGTATACTATCTCTCTATAGTTCTCCTAAGTTATTCCTGAGATCCTGATGGTTTTCCTGACTAGACCTGAGGATTTTAACAGCTAAGAAAGTTGGCCAACACTTTTGAGGTTGGTGTCTTTCATGCCTTTTAAAGCTCTTTGTAATTCAGACACCTCACTTAGGTTATCTGACTTTTCTAAGGTGGTATGCAGTACCTATCTGAAGTGCACAAGCTGTTTTGGAGCATTGTCACCACACTTCGACGTGACAGTGTGTTGCATTCACCGTAGGCTAAGCCCATACTCATAGTTTGCTTCTACATAGACACTTTCTGCTCTATAACTGTAGAGTTTTGTGCAGAAACTTGTGTTCACACAGTCTACAGGAGACTCGAGGACATCCTGAAAACATGGTTCACCAAGGCTCTGAGGTTCAACACAGTAGCCAGCCTGTCCTGTGAGCTTGTCTGTGTTACCCAAATGGAGCTATACTGGTAATAGCATGTTTACTGAGTAGTCTGAAAAGCTTTCTCTAGCATGTATGTATATGTGCTTCAGCTAGCTTCTCTCTTTAATGCACAGCAAGCCCTGTCACCATTGTCCCATGGTCCTGGCTTCAGGTGCCTTTGCTGAATCACCAAAGGCCAGACAGAAAGGGAACTAGTGCTAAAGGATCCTACAGCCTTGCCCGTGGAGAAGGGGACAGATAGTGGGTAGCAGATGTTCCCACCTTAAAACAGCCTTGATGGGGAAAGTTAGGTTATACTTTAGACCCCAGAGAGTTGTAGACTCAAGATTTGGCAGGCAACTTAAAAACTGTTGCATCTTGATTGTCAGGCTCTTATAACAGAATTTGAAGAGTCTACATTCAATTTTTGTTCCAATGATTTTTGTCCAGACATTGCACTGGAAGGAGAGCTAGCAGAAGGAATGGAGAACAGCCTGGAAGTGAGAGCAAACCCACAGTTTCCAGAGTCCCAGAAGCTGCACCAGAAAGAAAATACTGTGATTAGTGTCAAACTGAAAGACGGTAAAAGACCTGGATGTTCTTTTTGGTGCTAGTGAAGTGGGATATTAGACTTACTGCCACTTCTTTTGGTTGCTGTTCTGCAGCTCTTGATTTTTTAAGAGGTATTTTTATGTTGTGGGTTTTGGTATCAAAAACTGGAATCGGGGAATGCAGGGGGGAGAAGAATGCATTTTTAGTAAGATAGTTTTTCTTTGGGGAAAAGGGGAAAGTGTGCTTCTGCTTTGTATATCTTAAATGGTCAGAAGTTTGCATCCACTTGGTATCAGTGACACATACATTTGTAATCAGCTTTGTCATCATACTGAATTGACTGTGCATGCTCCAGGAGAAATAAGAGTCAAATTTGAAGAAATATGGTCCTGTTCTTCCCTGTTGTAGTCAGATCAAAAGACACATTGAGATGAATAATAGAGTCCAAATCAAGAAAAGACATTATGATTCAGATGATATCCCTCAGACTCTGCAAAATTCTGGAGTAAGGCAGATCTTCAATGTAACTAACAAAGAAACTACTTCCGAATTAGAGGTATCTTCAAAGTCAAATGTGTAATTCAGTAGAGGCTTCTGCTAGGTGAGATGCTTTATGACATCAGGCCAGACACTTAAATTATATGCTTTTTCCCCTGGTTTTGTAAGATGGTGTTTCTCATGTGCTGTTCAGATGATCTCAATGGGCATCTCATTCCCATGCTTCCTTATTCTGTGCCTGCACAGAGTCTGTTTGACTTCTGTTCAGAGCTTCTTTAGGGGATATTTGTTGTTACCAGCTAGAATGAGCAGCCTATATTGGAGGGCAGTGCAGCTCATATTTGTGTATAAGGTAGAATTATCTAGCAACAGTATTTTTGTGTTGAATGCTTCATTACACCCATTCCACTGTCTTTTATGCTGCTAAATTCTCTGATCATGTATGTAAATCCCACCTTCAGGCATGGTCTTTAAAATTACATTAAGAATCCAA
>JANZLQ010000095.1:36462976-36481332 GCA_026212715.1 Elanus axillaris
CCTGGCCCTTCTCTTATGGTAGAAACATATCATTGTAATTTGTCTTGGTACATCTTTGAATGTTCCTGTAGCCAGTGATGACAAAGGAATTTCCCAGAGATGATGAAAAAGGACAACTGTTATACAGGGTGGTGGGCTGGCTGCACAAAAGAAAGGTGGAAATCAGCTGTTACATGAGTGAGCAAAACGTGTAATCATTCTGTGTTTTATGCCTTAATGCAATAGAAGTTACAACATTCCTTAGGTAGGTGGTCTGTTTATAAAATTGCTTTTGATACCTGTTAATTAAATTAAGAAAAGGGTTCTTGAAAAGAAAACTTCCAAAAGACCCTTCTGGAAGGATGCTTGATCTAGAATAGACCCTAAGCACATGCACATATGGAGTGTAGGCTGTATGGTTAGAAGAGACCACAGGCAGCGACACTATATAATCACAGTTATAAATATATCCCATACTATTTTAAAGTAAAACATCTTTAAACACCTACATAGTGAAGTAGTTTCCACAGCTTTTTTGCTGCAAAGGAAAAAAAAGGAAGGAAAAAAAAAAAAAAAAGAAATCCTGTTCTGTGTCTGAATCATTAGGGATAACTTATCAGAGGACCTGCCTGAACAGCATGAAGACTGACCGGGCAGAGCAGGCTTGGGTCTCAGTGCCTCCTTCCCCTGCATGGTATTCATCGGCTTGTAACCACCCTCAACACTGATTTACAGTTGATAATGCAGTAACTGTTCAGAGAAGCTGTTAGCACCTTAAGCAAAAACTTTTACTACAAAATACAGAGATAAGGTTTTCCAGAGGTTTTGCATGTTTAGTGTTCGGCAACAGTGCTGAAGAGTGCTTCTACATAGACAGTCTGCTGTGTTTTCTAATCAGACTAACTGCATGCCAATGGCAGTGTGTAAAAAGTAGTGATTAATAAGGAACAACTTCTCCAGAAATTCAAGGAGAATGCAGTTAATTTTGACAGTTTTTTTAAAAATTGATTTGCCAAGTTTCCTGTTTGTGCAGGACTTCACACCATTGATGAATCTGTTTCCTACTGCCGAGGGAAAGAAGAGTGTTTGTAGTGGAGGACTTGAATTGTTCAGCACAGCAATTCTGTGCTGTTTTGTTACCTTGTGGTAACTTTTTCTGTTTATGCAGATTTTTTTCTTTGCGTTGTTTCACTATGGAAAAACTGAAGATGCACAGCTAGCATAAGCATCCATTCCTTGTGACTAGGCTTCTAGTTGCTATGTCCTCATTTTACAAGCGATATTTGACTTGCATTAGGAAAAACAGAGGTAAGTTACTCCAACAAAGACCAAGTGGCCTCCTGTTTCATCAGGACACTTCTGTGTTAATGCCACACATCCAAAAGAGATCCTGAGCCAAGTCCTTAGTTCAAGTGGATGCCATGTATGTTCGGTATTCTAGATCAAGCAGTGAACAACATATAGGCCTTACCATCAATGTGGTACTCTGCATAAGCTGCAAGCAAGCCAGAGACCAGTGATAGGTATCATGGCTGGCTGCAAGCCTGGTCTTTGTGTGGTAATCCCAGACACCCAAGCACAGTGGATTCAGAAGTTGACAAAGCAGGATATAGCATTCCTAACCTTATGTAGTTTTGGATATTACAGCACAGAGCTCAGGACAGTAGAATACAAGTCCTGCTATTTCTGCTGTAAGTTTGGGGTTTTTTTCTTCTCGGTTTCTTTGTGTGTCTTACCTGCTTGACATGATACTTGTGCTTAGATCCAAAATGTGGGAGGCAGCTGTTAATGTGTTTGTGCTGGTTTTGGCTTGGATAGAGTTAATTTTCTTCATAGTAGCTAGTATGGGGCTATGTTTTGGAATTGTGCTGAAAACAGTGTTGATGATAGAGATGTTTTCCTTACTGCTGAGCAGTACTTACACAGTGTCAAGGTCTTTTCTGCTTCTCACCCCACCCCACCAGCGAGTAGGCTGGGGGTGCACAAGAAGTTGGGAGGTGATGTAGCTGGTACAGCTGACCGTGGCTGACCCAAGGGATATTCCATACCATATGATGTCATGCTTAGCATATAAAGCTGGGGGAAGAAGAAGGGGGGGGACAACATTCAGATTAATGGCATTTGTCATCCCAAGTAATTGTCACATGTGATGGAGCACTGCTTTCCTGGAGATGGCTGAACACCTGCCTGCTGATAGGAAGTGGTGAATGAATTCCTTGTTTTGCTTTGCTTTGCTTGTGTGCGTGGCTTTTGCTTTACTTACTAAACTGTCTTTATCTCGACCCACAAGTTTTCTCACTTTTACTCTTCTGATTCCCTCTTCCATTCCACTGGGGGGAGTGAGAGAGGGCTGTGAGGTGCTTAGTTGCAGGCTGGGTTTAAACCACAACAGCACTACATCATGTTTTAACTGTGCTGCAGTATCAGAAATCGCTGTTCTATTTTTGGCTGGACCTCTGTCTTTTTTTCTGCAGAGCCATAGCCCTGCCCCTCAGTAGCAAACTGGGTGTGAGAGACAAGCAGAGACCAAAAGCTCAGCCCAACCCCGTGCTGGAAACATTCTACAGTATACGCTGCAAGAACCCTGAAAAGGTGAGTCTTTTCTTGCTTTCCTTTCATCTAGCTTTTGTGTCCTTAGCCAAATAAAATCCCATTTGGAATCATGAAGTTTGGTAATGCCACTCGTATTTGGAAGCTGAACAAAGCAGCAGGAACCACTACAGCACTGGCCACCTGACACCAGCCAGCCACAGGGGTCATTCTGCAAATGCCATCAGCTATCAATTCTGCTTCTGAACCTGTGCAAGTAGCAGTTTTCTGTAGGTAGCATTCAAAAAATTTAAATCCCAAACTTCCATGGACAGGAAACTGTTCTCCCAAATGAAATAATGATAATTCCTGTTCCCTCTTCTGTTTGCCTTACACATGGCACAATCTGAAACACAGGATGCTGTGTCTGAACATCAGGAAACACTTTCTTACTGTGAGGGTGACCAAGCACTGGAACGGGTTGCCCAAAGAGGTTGTGGAATCTCCATCCTTGGGGATAGTCACAAGCCGTCTGGACATGGTCCTGGGCAACCAACTCTACATAGCTCTGTTTGAGGAGGGGGGTTGGACCAGATGACCTCCAGATGTCCCTTCCAACCCCAGCCATTCTGTGATGACTTCTTTTCATATATTAGCAAATCCCTGACACATGACCTGCCTTGAACTGTCTCCCACATTGCTAGTCCTTGCAGCTCAGCAGGTGTGGATTGCTTGATGCTCCTAGTTCTGGGGTGGGTGGGTCATTCTGTTGCTGAGATTGGCCTTTCAGGAAGCCAGCTAAAGTCTTGGCCATCATCACAGAGATTGTAAGGAGCGTCAGAAAACTGCAAACACAAATAATGGGTAGTTTTCCCATGAGAGATAAAAAAAGAGTGTTCTTGAAGAACTTGGCAGGATAATCCAGAGTTATAATGGCTGCTGCTGAGGGAAAAAGCATTGGCAGGATTGTGAATTGTCAGGCAGTATTAGGATTTAACATTGTCGGTGAAGTCCCTGGATGTGACCCCTGTGACAAGGAAGAGAATCGGATTTTCTTTCAGCTCCTTTTTGCAGGCTTTCTTGGCCTTGAAGCAGGAGCTATTAACCCTTACCAAGGATGTATGAGCATGGGGCCGGGGTTCCAGTCCCAAGGCATAATCCTAGCAAGAACACATTGCTGCCTTGACAAGGCTGTTGCTGCATGGTTCGTGCTGCAGTGGGGCATGTGAAGCCCCAGGACATTCAGTACCAGGTTAAAAAAAGAATGGAGGCTAAAATAAAAATGCAGGCATTCATCTAGGTTGTGCAGCCAGCCTTTCTTCCCAGCAGTGGGAAGGAGTATTGTCAGAAACACTTGCCAGTATGATGGTCCCTGACCTTCCTCTTGCCTGTCTGTCTGTGACATCTGCACATTTCTCAGTAAAACTACTCCTGTCACAGAGATCTAACTCAAGGTGCAGCTTCGCAAGCAGGTTTTCTCCACAGCTCTTCCTGCACCCACACTGCATTGAAGCCGGCACTTTTATCCCAGAGAATCTGTGATACCAGAGCATATCCTCACCACGAGACTCCTGACGGCACTGTGGTGTGGAGCAAGAACAGTGCAGCTGGCCGCTGCCTTGCTCTCTCTGTTCACCAGTTACACCTCAGCCAGTCTTCTAGCCTCCTCCCTCTCCCATGAACTGTCAGACACCTGCTTATGAGTCAGCTTTTACTTGTCCAATACAAGGTGAGATTTTGCTGTTCTCAGCAGCCACCTTCTTGAGAGGAATTCCACATTATGGAGCAGCTGGAGAATATAAATCAATGTCTCCATTTCTGTCCACCTCAAGAACAGAATTCACTAAGTAAGAGTGGAAAGAAGCACATCTGAAAATTGGTAATGAACATATTTTTGTACAATGTGCTTTAACTATCTAAGTCATTGACATCATACCATTAAGGTAAATGCATTCCATAAAAAACTATTGTTTTACTTAAAAAATAAGGCTATCCATGGTGAAACTTCCAGAAGGAATATAAAACATGACAAACTTTTTTCATGTCACATGCCAAATTCTTAAGAGCTTAAGGACAGGAAGGAAGGTAATTGCAGGATTTCTGTGGGTAATGTATTGAAAAATTATCCCTAACAGGTTTACCACAACAGAATATCCAGTAGGAAAATGGTGTTGGCTCTGCTCACGACATCAGTCAGGTTATTGGCTGATACTGCACCAGAATGCTGAAAGGCATGACAAGATTTGGTGCAGAACTTTATTTAAGCTGCAGTAAAACTTTCTTGGAGTGACAGATTTAAAGGACTTGGTCCCTGAAGACAGGGTGAGGAAGAGATTCAACAACAAACTCCTGTAAGGAGGTGAGACCAGAGTTTGAAAGGTGAAACTGGAGAAGTTCACATAAAAAATGTAAAGTTTCAACATTTAGCATTAATAACCAGTTTCTTATGAGGGGAATGGAAAGATTTTCCACAATCTGAGGTCTTTACACTAAGAATGGACAGCGTTCTGAAAGATGCCTTAGCCTGAACAGATTTGGGCTTGCCAGGAGCCTCCAGCTGGGCTCTGTGGTGGGTCAGACAAGATGCCCATATTGCCCCTTCTGACCTTTGAACCTGGATCTGAAGCCTCCTTCCTCACCTCTTTTCCAGGGTGAGCTGATCAGCTTAGCCAAACAGTGCGACCTGCCAGTGAGGAAGGTGGAGAGGTGGTTCCGGCGCCGGAGGAACGCAGACCGACCCAGCCTGTCAAAGAAGTTTTGCGAGGCCTGGTGAGTGGGAACACAAGTCATGAGCAGCAGGGGCCTCTTCACTGGTGCCGAGCTCTGCAGGCAGCTTGCTGCCTCCCAGCCTGCCCTCCAGCCCTACACAGAGAGCATCCTGGGCCTTCCCTGCCCCGCCTGGTTCTTCTGCAACTCTGCTGCTTCTCTGTTACCGAAACATTCCTTGCTTTTCACTCCCAAGTCTCCTTTTACTTCTGTCTCACTTTATTCCTTATAGGCCCTCTGTTTCTGACTTTGTAAGACTGGCATTCTGCTTTAAAACACAATCGTACCTGAAAAACTCCCTACTGTTTTGCATCTTGCTGCTTCTTGCTGCTTTGCTGCTGTTTAGGTGCCTCCAACATAGTCAGCCTTTCTGTTGCCTTTCCCATGACTTCCCTTTGCCTCACTGCAGGCTCATTCCTTCTGCTGCATCTTTTCTGCAACTGTTCTGTGCGTGGTTGCTTTCTAAAGTCACAGGCAGCAAGCTAGATTGTATTCTGCTGTTGGTTGACTTGAGCATCCTGAAAGTCAAAAACCAGCACCCTTTTATAGTGGCAGAAAAAGGGGCCTATGTGCAAGCTTGTGTTTTCCAAAGAGCAAAATTCTTCTTGGAAACAGCTATGTGGAAATCCTCCTTATTATGTGGAGGCACAAAATAAATCTCACATCAGCCAGTTCTGTGAATGTTAGTCCTGGCTAAACTTTCCACAGTAAAGGAGGATTCTCCTAAGCTTGGTTGAAATGCTTTACTTATGAGTGGCTGCTCTGCTGTTTCTGTAAGGAAGTATGTTCTCCCAGTAAAGCCACAGAGATGAAAGAAATCATTAAATACCTGCAGTGCTATTCATCTGTGTAAGAGTGTGTATCCATAGGGTAGACATGAACTTTGAGCTAATAACCTCATGCTCCATTTAGCACTTGACCTCTAATTCAAAAACCCTGTCTAAAAACCCTAACAGAAAAAGAAAAAAGAAAAAAATGTGTATTATTTATTTATAATATTCCAGATAGTTGCAGTTAGAAATATTTACAAAATCTGTGGACAAAGAGTTGTAAAGCAACCGTGCTTAATCTGCGGCCACCAAGATGAAATCTAAGTTCTCCCTACACTCAGCTTACTTGCAGTAAACAGTAACACTAAACAATAAATTATTTTCTGACAACTCACTGAGGATGGTGTCCTTCCATCTGCCCTCTGTCACCATTTGCAGTCTGTAGAAAGAATGTCCTTCTAATGTGACATAGTAACTTTGTACAGTTCATGTCAGTCTTGGAGTTCCAGGTGGAGTCACTCTCAAAATGTAGTTACTTCTGATTTGTTACGGAGATATTTGGAAATAAAAGGACTGGTTTAGACAGTTTTACTCCTTTGAAGATTTCGTGTGTTTAGTTTATTAACAACTTGTTTATTCTGTTGGGGTGAAATTCCCCTCATTTGTTCCTATATGTGTGTATATTCAGTGTGACCTACCTCTGTCCAGTGAACTCGGCAAACATTTTGTATGTACTTCTGTGTGGGTTTAATGTGGGTAAATCATTACCAGCTCCTGACTGGTACCAAACATGACAGTAATTACTTATTTTACATGATAGTGAATTTAGCATGCCTAATCTCCAAAAGCCTAGGAGAGAGATTAGCATTGTTTGACTTTTACCGATGCATCTGCTAGTGTGGGGAAGGTTTGGGATGATTATCTGGGTGATCTTAGTCAACAGGATTCTTGTACTTTTCTGCCATCTCTAAAGCAGAAGAATTGCTCTTTGTGCAGTCTGTTGAATGTGCTAGTTTTGTGCAAAGAGCCACTCCTGTTATGATCTGGGCAAACTTTGAACGTATTAATGTATGACTTTGCCTTAATAGTGTCATTCTTCTTTGAGTGAGTGTGATTGATATGCAGAATTGGAGATTGGTGGTTAATGAATGGGTTTCTAACATACATTTGTTTTATTTGTTTGTAGCTGGAGGTTTACATTTTACATCATTTCTTTCTTCACTGGACTTGCTGTCCTGTATGATGTGAGTACCCAAGCAGTGCCACTTGCTGTTCTACCTAGCCAGTGCCTGCAAGAATGGCAGGTTTTATTGTCAAACATGTCCTTTCAGACCTTCTTGTAGAGGCTTTCCAAGCACATCAGTCTGTGTCCTCTGCACAGCACACTTATAAGACCACAAACGTATTGGACTGTGCCTGTTTTAAAAACTCTAGCTCAAAACCAAGAGGTTTCATCTTCTGGCAGAGCAGAAGACAATGGGAATTGTGTAAAAATACATTTCTGTGGGGTAGGAGATGGAACACATGGAGGCTGCAAGGCCTGTTCGTGTGTTGTATCCAATACCTGTTTAAGGTAAAAAAACTCAGGCTTCCTTTGGAGCATGGACTGCAGTTTAATAATTTTATTTCTTAATTTTCTTTTCCTTATCCAAGGTGGATTGGTTGAGGCTCATGGCTCTGCCTTTTCCCTGATTTGTTAAATGATGAGTTCTCTTGATACAAATTGAACTGCCTCAACAGGCAGAGGAGGTAATAGAAGTTGTGTGTATGCTTTAAGCACTGAGCTGTCTTCACTAAGCTGTGACTAGGGGCACTGGTCATCCTCTGGCTGTTTTGAAGGTTACCCTGGCTTTTTTGCTGAATCCAATTCCCTAGGTGAGCTTTGCAAAAGTCTTCCACACTGGTACCTTCTGAGGGGTTAAGCAATGGAAAACCTGCAGATCCCGAGACAGAAGGCACAAACTATGCGTGTCACTTCTGATTATTATAACAAGCAAAGAACTTTTGAACTTACACTCACTTTCAAGTCAGAATTTAAGGTGCTATAGGAGTATGAGTATTACAGGATGAGCTAGCAGAGGAGTGAATGTATCTAAATCTCAACT
This sequence comes from Elanus axillaris, assembly GCA_026212715.1. NCBI lineage: Eukaryota > Metazoa > Chordata > Aves > Accipitriformes > Accipitridae > Elanus > Elanus axillaris. The sequence goes on from JANZLQ010000095.1 coordinate 36,471,126, forward strand.
GTAGTGTTTTGTGGACCTGTACATCAAAATAGAAGGCTATTCTTTGAGCCCGGCTGTGAAACTTTGGTGTGGATGGCCTGCTTAGCATAGTACAAGAGTCCTGTGGTAACAGAACAGGCAAAATCCTGTTCTGCTGCATGTTATCTGACCATTCTCGGAATGAAACATCATCTTCACTTTTTTGTGAAAGTCTTTTCTTTATTTGATACACATCTTCCAATTTTGACAAAAAAAGGAGGCATCTATCCTATGGACAGCATCTGTAGATCCTGTAGCAAATAGCATGCTATTCTGTTACCTAAAATTGTACCAAAATGACTACATTAAAAAGGACAAAGAATTAATGTTACAGGGCATATTTGCATGTGACATTTCCTGACTTTTGCATATTTACTTTGTAATTTGAGTAGTATTTTAATATGCATTTGTTTTTGTGAAACACCTTTCTTTAGAAAAAAGCAAATGTTTAAATTCTATATTAATAGCTTTAGACTTACGGCAAAAAACTCTGCCCCATGAGTCAGTTAAATAGCAGGTAGCAATAGAAAACTATCTTACAGTAGGCCACCAGAAAACAGCTTTATTTGCTGGGAGTAGGGGAATGATGAAATTCAGGGATATGGGGTTTCTTTCTAGTTTAGGTAACATGGTGTGCCATAGTTGTTTCAGAGTTTTTGCTTTGTCCTCTCTGATTCTATATCACACATATCTCCTGGTTCTGTACCTGTGCATTTGCTGTAAATTCTACTCCCAGCCTTAATCCCAGGCAACAGAAGGCTGTGTCTACTCCTAATTAGCACTGCTCATAAGAAAACACTGCTTCCTGCTTCCCTTCTGGATTGCTCATGCACCAGCAGATGCTCAATGAGAGAAGAAGAAATGTTGCCTTCTTGCTCTTAGCTCTGATATCTGGAGCCTTGTAGAACTGTTACAGAAAATTACCCTTACAGATGTGGCATAGAATATGTTCCATCACTGTATGCTCTAGGACATGCTTGCTCTGATCAAATCTGGGCACAGCGAAGGGTCAGAGCATGCTCCGTGCAGGACAAACTCTTGGGGACTTCAGTTGCCATGTTTCTGTGAAAGTTTTGAAGCTGCCAAGTTCTAAACTACCAATTTTGTGTGAAGTGTAAACAACGTGGGATCTTTTCAGAGGTTCAGTACTTAACAAGCTGCAGCATGATCCTCACCATTAGAGGACAAACCATGTTCCTGACACACAAGTTTTCAGCTGCCTTACCACATTTAAGTGTTGTTGTCCAAACCACATAGATTCTTAATGAAATAGTTGTAAGAATATTTTAATATATTCAAAACATAACCACCACCACCCAAACTTGTAGAAGGCTGCAACGAGTTGGTAGAAATCTTCCATCAGCTATTTTATTTAGAAATGCGCTAAACAGCATGTGAAATTTCAGCGCAGTAGCCGCAAATTGGCAATGTTACAAGCAACTGCAAGTTCTTGTAATGGAAGTCTCTTGGCAACTGAATTCCAGACACTGTGACCAGCTCTGCTTGCAATAGAGCACAACAAAGTCTGTAGTAGTAACAAACTAAAGGAGTTAGACAGTTGGTAAGAGAAGAATTCCTCTCACATTCATGTTGCATTTTCTTTCCAGAAGCCTTGGCTTTGGGACCATAGAGAGTGCTGGACAGGATATCCACAACAGGTGAGTCATGCAAGAGGGAAAATTGCTGTTATAAATCATGCATTGTCTTTCAATATATTGTGAAAATCAGGTTATATTAGTGACAGAAGAGAGGGCACTGAATTAAATTCAGACTCACGAGCCCTAAGAATTCAAAGCCAGACCCTTGTCAAGGGAGAATGTCTTTGTATCTGGTGTAATCCAAGACCAACAGAGGATGAGTCAGGAAAGCAGGAGGAGACTGCAGAAATAAAGGGAAAGTGAGAATTCTGACCAGGTGAGCCAAGAAACTGAAAAATGGGAATGCTCCAAGGTTGTTTAGTTTGTAGAAGAGACTGAGGCCAGAGAAGAACATGTTGCCTGAGAGGAAGTGAAGAATTCAGTGGAGAGTGTGTAGAGCAGAGGACATACTCTGAATAGTATGCTGTCTACTTTCAGCTATACTGCAGAATCATGTCCACAGTGCTCCCCAAGGAGTTTCCCAATGGAACTGGCAGTATGGCCAGTAGCAATACAGCATTGTTCCCATTAAGTTCAGAGGATGCTGTCTTGCATTGTATAACTGTACATTCTAAGTTTTTTCACAACAGTACTCCGAGAAGCTGTCCAGTGGGTTGGAAAGCCTACATCTCTTACCAGCCCAGACCAGAATAGCCTCAATGAAAATTGCCAGCTAGGCACAAAATTTGCTCCTTGTTCCTCAACACAAGGAGCAAAGATAGCACAGACCAGAATAACCTCAATGAAAACTGCCAGCTAGGCACAAAATTTGCCCCTTGTTCCTCAGCACAAGGAGCAAAGATTGCAACCAAAAGCCAGGTATTTTTTTGACCAGCTGCCTCCCTTGTTATGTCTACTCCCATAACTTGAGAAGTTGGAAGAGTTAGAAAGGAGCTTCACCCACTGAGCACAGGAGCTACTGCCTGCTTTGCCTTTCCCCTTATGTTTTTATGTGCTCTGAATTCTCTAGAGAAGATGACTATTGCCTGTTCTATGGCAGGAGCCTTCCTATATCACACTGATGTGGATGCCAGAGCAGACATAGTAAAGAGAGCTAAATTTCATTAAAGTGAAAAATCTAATTCCAACTTTGGAGGAAGTTACTCTATCCTATGAGAGCAGCTGGTAAGTGTTTCTAGCAGGATAGTAATCTCCTGTATTATCACGCAGGGAGCTACCATGCATAGGATTTTACAGTACTAGAATTTCCTGGGCAGGAAATAAATAAAATCTTTCATTAACTGAAGAGGAGGCTGAAGGAAACTTGATCCCAGTACCAAGACAAATTGAAGACTGCCTATGTTCCAGGACTTTTTGGTCTGACAGTCAAAGTTAGAGCAAGACCTCATGACTGTATATTGAGGTTGCAGACCAATAAAGGGAAATGTAATGCACAGTTTTAACAGTGTGAGCCACAGGAAATGTAATGGAACAAATGAGTGAAGAATAAGGTAGTATCTTTCAAGCCAAGTCTCCAAACAATCCACTGTCACTCAAAGACAGAAATTTTAGGGGCAAATCTGTAGTTCAGTGTGAAAGCAAAACCATACAACTGGTGGTGCTTGAATAGGAATGTAAGACTAAAAGGATCACTTGGGTCCTTGCCTCCCATTTTGTACATTTGGAGTCCATGTCTTTTCAAAAACAATCCAAGCCATCATAACAGCACGCTGGGGTGGGTTGACCCTGGCTGGCCGCCAAGTGCCCACCAGCCTGCTCCATCGCCCCCCTCTTCAACTGGACAAGGGAGAGAAAATACGACGAAAGGCTTGTGGGTTGAGATAAGGACAGGGAGATCACTTACCAATTACCATCACGGGCAAACCAGGCTTGTCTTGGGGAAATTAATTTAATTTATTGCCAATCAAATCAGAGTAGGATTGTGAGAAGTAAGAACAAATCTAAAAACAACTTCCCCCAACCCCTCCCGTCTTCCTGGGCTCAGCTTCACTCCTGACTTCTCTACTTCTTCCAGCAGCGGCACAGGGGGACAGGGAATGGAGGTTGGGGTCAGTTCATCACATGTTGTCTCTGCCACTCCTTCCTCCTCACACTCTTCCCCTGCTCCAGGGTGGGGTCCCACCCACAGGAGACAGTCCTCCATGAACTTCTCCACCATGGTTCCTTCCCATAGGGGACAGTCCTTCAGGAACAGAGTGCTCTGGCATGGGTTCTCCATGGGGCCACAGGTCCTGCTAGGAGCCTGCTCCAGTGTGGGCTTTCCATGGGGTCATAGGCTTCTTTGGGCACATCAACCTGCTCCAGCATCAGGTCCTCCACAGGCTGCAGGGGAGTCTCTGCTCCAGCACCTGGAGCACCTCATCCCGCTCCTTCTTCACTGACCCTGGTGTCTGCAGGGTTGTTTCTCTTACATATTCTCACTCCTGTCTACCAGCTGCTGGTGTGCAGTGTTTTTTACCCCTTCTTAAATATGTCATCACAGAGATGCAACCACCATCGCTGATGGACTCGGCTTTGGCCAGCGGCAGGTTCGTCTTCAAACTGGTTCTGTCAGGCATGGGGTAGCTTCTGGCATCTTCTCACAGAAGCCACCCCTGCAGCCCGACGCAGCAAAACCTTGCCACATAAACCTCATACACACACTTTGTAACATCTGTAATAAACAGAAAAGACCAAAACCTGAGCTAGTCCTGTCCCACTGGCAAGGAGCAAGAAAGGTCAAGGGCAAACCTGTGTATTGGCAGGAACAAAGAAGGTATTAAATACAATTTCTTCTAAACAGACCATACCCTGTGCTAAAAACGATGACAAAAGAAATGCCAGTTCTCCCAGATAGTCTCATCTTTGGGGGGAAAAAATCCCTTCTGATCCAGAGCTTCTGTTTGGATAACCTGCAGAGTGTGAACAGCATGTACCAGCCTGGGAGATGTTAATATCTCCCCTGGTAGCACCAGTGCATCCAGCTGTACTTCCTCTTGTGGCCAATCACTGGTGCCACAAAGGAAAACAAACTAAAATCTATGAAGGCCATAAATCAACCCTTTGGGTAGAGAAAGCCCAAATAAACTGGTATTTGGGAGCACATTACTCCATGATTCTTTGGAAATGCTAGTTGCAAAGCCCCTTTAGCCATAGTAATTTTTTTTTTTTATTGAATAGGTTCAGGTTTAAGGAGGCCATATAGTACCACAACAGTGAAAAATTACTTGTTAAATAGCATATATCTTGCTAAGTGGGTCTAAGCTTTTAGTTTTCCAGCTATAAAACCCCAGAAAAATTACCCAGAAGAATGCAAATTACTGTCCACACTAAGATTGCACTTTTACCCCATTAGTTTGGTTAAACTGAAAAATTTGTGATAGAGTACAATGTGTCTGAAGCATCTCCGTGAATACTAGAAAGAGAATGATTTATTCAGCTGCTACTTAGCTATTTCACCATAATGAAATGGTTTACATAGCTTTTAAAGCTCTGTATTGACTGCTCAGGAATCTGCACGGTGCTGAAGAAATGCTAAAAATACTCAGGATCTTCTGGGTGATTCCCTAAATGTTCCACGTGGTGCATCAAAGAGGAAATTCCCCTGCTATTTGCATTTCCTTCAGCACAGATGAGATTTAGTAAGTAACCATGTTGTTCAACGGAAGTATTTCCTCCTGAAGCTCCAAGAACCAGTTTTGTTGGTTTGGTTGTCTGATACTCTTTTGCCTAGGAAGCAGTCTTCACTTCCAGCCCTTGCTCTACTTTATCTGATGGCCATTTCACTGTCTCTTCCTCTCTCACAGCCTCTCCAACCCTCACTGTTCTGGTACTACCTGCTGGAGCTCTCCTTCTACTGGTCACTGGTCTTCACCCTGCCTTTTGATGTGAAGAGGAAGGTGAGTGGCAGCCTCAGAGAAGAATCAAGCACAAACAGGACCCAAGCTGATCACTCAGGAGAGTGGTCTCCAAGAGCATGTGTGTAGTGCTAGTCTGAGGTTTTGGGGGATTCTGTCCTTGCTCATTCCCAAGAATTTCCATTCCCAATCATTGTCTTCCCTCTCCTCTGGGAAGTGGAGAACACAGACCCCGACAGAAAGGTGCAAACTAATGCAGAGTTCTCAATCCAAACTTCAAAATTGTTCTTCTGGGACTCTTCTAGGCTGCACTGATCATAGAGACGGGAAAAGAGATGATTCTCTGCCAGTTAAGTGGCATGTGTTTCTAGGTGCCAGTGCCCTGACAGACAGGGTGCTGCGTGATTACATAGGCATACATGTGCATTGAGGCTGTGAATATACCCTTACAAGTAAAGGATGGTTGTGAGTCTCCGTCAGCAAGCCTGGGGGTATGAGATGATTGCAAACAGGTAGGCATGCACAGTGGCACAGAGCAGAGATGGATATGGGCACTGCTTTGTGACAGAAAGGAAGAGCTCTTTATGTTGAATCTGTCTGTACTGAATCATTGGCTTTTATTATTCTGTCTTCTGATTTGCACCATCATTGGACCATTACTGGTGGACTGGAGGGAGTGTTCTTTGTTGTGCAATCCTCAGTTTACACTATGAACTCTTCATTCCTGCTTCTCTTGGTTGACTGCATTTCTAGAATGTGTTTGGTAAAACAGTTATGTGGGTAAGACCTTGTAGTGGGAGGTTTCTTGTCATTGGGTAGAGAGATTTCATTGCTACCTGCAGGAGGCATGCTTTAACCAGGGCAGAAGGTGCATTATGTATTTTATTCTCTGCTGTCCCCTTTCTCATCAGGATTTCAAGGAGCAGATAGTCCATCATGCTGCAACCATCTTCCTGATCAGTTTCTCCTACTGTGCCAATTACATCCGCATTGGGACACTGGTGATGGTGATTCACGATGCTTCTGATTGCTTCCTAGAGGTGAGCTCCACAACTTAAATGCCAGGCAAAGCCTAGTTAGCAATGGTGCTCTTCAGCCAAACGGTGTCTTTTGATCTAGCACAGTATGGGCCAAACATTATGGTATTTCACAGATAGCTCAGTACTGATCTCCTGACCCAGCCTAGGGTGCCATGCAGAGAGCCAGGAAGAGGCATGATTACCTGCATGCAGATTGTGACGTATCTGGCTCATTAGCCTCCTGGAGCATGTGCAGATGCACTGTCTTGGCCTGCTGTTTTTATTGTTCTTTCTCCTTCCAGCCAACTAAGATATTCAATTACATGAAGTGGAAAAAAACTTGTGACAGCCTCTTTATGATCTTCTCAGCTGTTTTCCTCATCAGCCGCCTGGTCATTTTCCCCTACACGTGAGTCTGCTGCAGTCAAGGGAAATGGAAAAGCTGCTGTCTGAGGTGGGATAATTCAGCTCGGTGCTGAATCTTTTGCTGCAGCCTTTGCTTTTCAGTCCTTGAGCACATGTCCCAGCCCTTTGCATAGGCTACAGTACCACATGGCTGTTGCACCTGCCTTGAGGTAAACTGGGGTGGTCTGCCTTGGAGTTCATAGAGTAGTTTTAAAGTCCTGAAGTATACTGCAGAGGAGGAGTCCTCAGCCTATGGCTCTACCCTGCTTATTTCTGGTGAGGACCTGAGAGTTGGTTCACATGTTTTACATATAAGGAGGTGACTGACCTGAAGCTTTCTTTGTGATTAGAGCTTTCTGGGGCTTAATTACAGCCCTACTAACACAACGCTTTCCCTCCACTGCAATTCTGCAATTCCCTTTCTCTCTTGCAGAGTGCTCTATAATACCTATTATTACTCCATGGAGATATTCCAACCCTTCTTTGGATACTACTTCATGAATGGTCTCCTGATAATTCTGCAGCTGCTCCATGTCTTCTGGTCCTGCCTAATTATTCACATGGTCTACAAGTTCATCCTCCAGGGCACGGTATGGATCAGTTTGTATTCCCCCTGTACATCACATGGGGAGGGAGGGTCCACCTAGGCTGCTTGGAAGCACAGGGGTTCATCTGGGATGGATTCCTTCTTGCCCTACTGAAATTATACGTGTACATTCCTAACAGTGGGTTGAAAGGAACACTCAATATTATTAGGGAAAGTTGACCAAAAAAAATGTCAAGTTTTTATGAGTCACTACAATATTAGGTCCACTTCTGATGCTTGTATTCAAGAAAAATGTGGATTGGACTCCAGGGAAGATTTCCGTGAACAAAGCCAATGACATCTGAGTAAGGACCCCAACACTTGGGCCAGTATGCTTTGCATTTGTAATAAAACTAAGATATCAAGGCAGGGAAAGTTGTCATGATTGGTGAGGCCACTGCAAAACTGCTTCCATTATAGTACAGGATTTTTAATAACAATGTTACTGAGATCACAGAATGGCTGAGGTTGGAAGGTACCTCTGGAAGTCTTGTCCATATTCCCAGGCTCAAGCAAGGTCACCTAGACCTGGTTGCCCAGGTCCACATCCAGACAGCTTTAGAATACCTCCAAAGATGGAGACTCCACAATCTCTCTGGGCACACTTTTGCCAGTGCTTGGTCACCCTCAGTAAAAAAGTGTTTCCTGATGTTCAGAGGGAGCCTCCTGTGTTTCAGTTTGTGCCCATTGCCACTTGTCCTGTCACTGGGCACTACTGAGAAGAGCCTCACTCTGTCTTCTTACACCTTCCCTTCAGGTATTAATATACATTGATAACATCTCCCTGAGCCTTCCTTTCTCCAGGCTGAACAGTCCCAGCTCTCTCAGCCTTTCCTCCTATGTGAGGTGCTCCAGTCCTTCATTGTCTTTGCAGTCCTTCACTGGACTCTCTCCAGTGTGTCAATGTCTCTACTAAGAAGCCCAGAATTGGACAGAGCACTCCAGGTGTGGCCTCACCAGTGCTGAATAGAGGGGAGGGATCACCTCCCTCAACCTGCTGGCAACAGTCCTTCTAATGCAGACCAGGAAGGGCAAGGGCACATTGCTGGCTCATGTTCAACTTGGTGTCTGCCAGGACCTCTGGGTTTTTCTTAGAAAAGCCGGTCAGCCCCCAGCATTTACTGGTGCCTGGGGTTGTTCCTCCCCAGGTGCAGGACTTCACACTTCCCTGTGTTGAACTTCACAAGGTTTCTGTCAGCCCATTTCTCCAGCCTGTCAAGGTCCCTCTGGATGGCAGCACAATCCCCTGGCATATCAGCCTCTCCTCCCAGTTTTGTGTCTTCAGCAAACTTGCTTATGGTATACTCTGCCCCATCATCCAGATGATTAATCATAGAATCATAGAATGGTTTGAGTTGGAAGGGACCTTAAAGATCATCTAGTTACAACCCCCTTGCTACGTGCAGGGACAGTTTCCACTAGACCAGGTTGCTCAAAGCCCCATCCAACCTGGACCTGAACACTTCCAGGGATTGGGCATCCACAGCCTCTCTGGGCAACCTGTTCCAGTGCCTCACCACCCTCACAGTGAGGAACTTCTTCCTTACATCTAATCTAAGTCTACCCTCTTTCAGTTTAAAGCCGTTACCTCTTGTCCTATCACTACATACCCTTGTAAAAAAGTCCCTCTCCAGCTTTCTTGTAGGCTGCCTTTAAGTACTAGAAGGCTGCTCTAAGGTCTACCCAGAGTCTTCTCTTCTCCAGGCTGAACAACCCCAACACTCTCAGCCTGTCTTCATAGGAGAGGTTCTCCAGCCCTCTGATCATCTTTGTGGCCCTGCTCTGGACTTGCTCCAACAGGTCCTTGTCCTTCTTATGTTGGGGGCTCCAGAGCTGAACACAGTACTGCAGGTGGGGTCTCACCAGAGCAGAGTAGAGGGGGAGAACCACCTCCATCGACCTGCTGGTCATGCTTCTCTTGATGCAGCCCAGGATACATTTGGCTTTCTGGGCTACAAACGCATATTGCCAGGTCATGTCGGGCTTCTTATCAGCGAACACCCACAAGTCGTTCTCCACCGGGCTGCTCTCAATCCACTCATCACCCAGCCTATATTTGTGCTTGGGATTGCCCTGACCCATATGCAGGACCTTGCATTTGGCCTTTTTGAAATTCATGAGGTTCCCACGGGCCCACCTCTCAAGCCTGTCAGGATCCCTCTAGATGGCAGCCCTTCCCTCCAGCATGTCAACCACACCACACAGCTTGGTGTTGTCAGCAAAATTCCTGAGGGTGCACTCAATCCCACTGTCCATGTCTCTGCCAAAGATGTTAAACAGCGCTGGTACCAATACTGACCCCTGAGGAACATCACTCATCCCTGCTTTCCACTTGGACATTGAGCCATTGACCGCAACTCTTTAAGTGCGACCATCCAGCCAATTCCTTACCCAACCAGTGGTCTGTCTGCCAAATCCATGCTTTCCAATTTAGACACAAGGATGTCGTGCGGGACAGTGTCAAATGCTCTGCACAAGTCCAGGTAGATGACATCCATTGCTCTTCCCTTATCCACCAATGCTGTAACCCCTTGTAGAAGGCCACCAGATTTGTCAGGCACAGTTTGCCCTTAGTGAAGCCATGTTGGCCGCCACCAGACACCTCCTTAGTCCATGTGCCCTAGCATAGTTTCCAGGAGGATCTGCTCCATGATCTTGCTGGGCACAGAGGTGAGACTGGCCTGTAGCTCCCCAGGTCTTCCTTTTTTTCCCCTTTTTAAAAAAGGGGGTTATGTTTCCCCTTTT
>JANZLQ010000095.1:36481423-36497273 GCA_026212715.1 Elanus axillaris
ATGGATGCATCTCATCAGGTCTCATGGATTTGTGCACCTTCAGGTTCCTTAGATGGACTTGAACCTGATCTTCTCCTACAGTGGGCAGTTCTTCATTCTCCCAGTCCCTGCCTGGGAGATATGTTTTGTATGGATTGTCTTACAGTGCTGTAGATGTCTACAGAGTAGATATTTCTGTCTAAACTAGCTGTCTAGACTCTTCATAGCAGTAGCGGTAAACAGGCATGCCCAAAGCATAATCCATTCAAGACTGCACCCAGGTAGTGCTGTTCCTCTCTATCAGTCACAGAGCAACCCTAGATAAATGTCTGAAATGCAGCTGTATAAACAAAATCAAAGACATGACCTAATGGCATTAGATTGGCCACATGCAAAGGACACAGTCCAGGAGTAATAAGTCAGTGCCTTGTGGGAGTTGACATCATTGCCCAGGATGAATTGTTTTATTAGTATCCAACTGGGGAATTCTGTCTTACGGGAACTGAGAACAAGCATTAAAGGCTCATCTTCATCCATATTGTCCCCATTTTCTTTATCTGCCTTCCCTTAAGGTAGCACAGAGCAAATTACTGGCAAATTAGGAAACAGAAACTTCACAGGGCAAAGAATGAAGACACAACGGAAGACACCCTTTTACTGTTTTCCTAATTCTAATGTGGGCTGAATTACCATTGCAGTTATTACAGTGTAAAATGATGAGGTAGTAAATAGCCTTATTAGAAAGAAATGAATGATCAGGGAGAAAAATACTGAAGTGTATACAGAATTTTTCCTATTTTATCTAAAAATCATCTACCACATTTGATGCAAAAATATATTTGAGAGCTTTCCATATTGAGCAGTGAATTGCAAAGAAAAATCATCCTGAATGATATGTTTCAATAATGATATTTAGTAGCCCAAAGCAGTATCAGCAAGAATACAGGACATTCTCCCCTTTTTGAGAGCCAGAAAATTCTCACTCCAATCAGTTCACATTCTTCTCATGGGCCTTTCTGATCTCCAGTTTTCCTCTCGGGCTACAAGATTATCTGCACCACCTTCTGACATGATGTCCCCTAATGCCCAGTAATTAGAACTCAGTCAGCCTGGATCCTAAAGTACAAGTTTCATTCCCTCATACAGGCAACCTGAGATACATCATTGTAATTCATGCAGCTACCCATATTGTCCTTGGAGGCAGTTTGAATTCAATGCAAATTTAGATTCTAACAAATCCTGTCTGCATTTGGGTGTAGTGATCTCTAGAAAGAGCATCAAACCAAATAGACCTCTTAATATGATCCAAGAGATATCCCCAGAAGAAAAGACAGAGTAAATGGAGACTACAGGTGTTCATGCAGCAACTGGCAAGGACCTGAGCAGTTTCCAAAGCTCAGGTCACAGAATGAGTTTGCTGCTTTCCCTCAGAGCACTCTTTCCAACAAGGAGTGTGACACCGTCAGTTTGTCCCGAATTTTGGCATCTTGTATTGCAGAGTAGAAACAGCCTGGGAAGCCAGCAAGTGCTAGGCTGCTTTTTCTAAACTGTCATTTTATCACACTGTTTCTTTGTCTTCCTTTTAAGGCCATGAATTAAATATTTAGAAAAGTGGATTACAGATCTCTCTGTCAATAGCAGGAGGAAAAACCTGAACATAAAACTGAATGTAATCAGAATTGAGTGGTTTTGTGTTAAGCTATTGGTTTGTTTGAAAGTATATGCTTTCAAACTGTCCAAAGCAGTGTGCTGAACCTACAGCCACCCAGGCCAAATGTGGTCAGAAGCTATCTCCTTGTCCCTTTTGGAAAATGTAAAAGAGCTTGATTAACCACCTGCCCCCATCCTTCTTCCATATGCTGATGCCCAAAGCAGCAGTGTGGATCTCCTCAGTCTTACATGGTTGTCCTCAGTCCTGGGCATCGGTGGTTTGCTGCTGCTTCTCAACCTGTACAGTAATTCCTAATTTTTATCAGGATCACAGCTAGTATTCCACTGAGACTGAAATCAGAGTGATGGAAAGAATCTGTTTCCAAAGGTGATGTAAAAAGCTGAAAGTACACAGTAGAACTGTGTGCCAAAGACAAGTGGCTGAAGTAGCAGATGAATGTTTAGCCTGTGGCTCAGCTAGCACTGCTTCTTGTGCAGACTTCTATGTTTGTATTCCTTCTCATTTACATGTTTCCATAGATGGAAAAGGACATGAGAAGTGACACAGAAGAAAGTGACAAGGATGAAGAAAGAGAAAAGATTAGGGAAAAGGAGCAAAATGGGATCACATATTTCAGCAATGTCACAAGCAACAATTATATCCAGAGGAATGGGTCTGAGCCACTGAACAACAGAACTCATCTCGCCAATGGCCATGTCAAGGAAAGATAGCTACTGTTCATGTGCTTCTGATATGGTCTTTAATGAACCCAGTCCACTGTCTTTAGAAACAGTTTTGCTCATTGTGTAGATAAAATGGTGTGCTATTGCAGTATCATAGCTGAATTCCTGCTTCCTGTAAACAAAGTGTTGATAGTCAGTGATATTTGAAGGAAGTTTTTGGTCTTTCTTCAATAAAAGCTTACTATAGGTTGTAGCCTTGAGGCAGATAGAAAGGGATCAAAGTTGTTTGACTTGTATTAGACTGTACCATACTTGTTGTTAAATGTGTTAATCTTGAAAAATACTTTAAAAAAAAAAAGGTGGATAAACTCTGGCAATGTCAAGTCTTTACCACCTAATGTTGTTTGATAGGAATCTGTTTAGCCTTGATCAACCTCTGGAGGCACTGGCCCATTGCCACTAATGATTATGGCTAACAAGTAAGTGTGAGACTCTAAATCTTAATATGGGGACACCTCTTTTGAGAAGACAGGTGCCCCATACACACTCAGAAAATTAAGCATGGTGGAGTGAGAGCTTTGGAAAGACATAGGAGAAAACATTTTCTTCTCAAGGGAAATGCTGCTATGTGCTACATGACCAGTTTTGTAACGGTATGGATCTCAGTCCCTTCTATTGTCAGCATTATTGCCACAAAGTTGGGAACTCCAAAGCCCAGGCTGGAGAGAGAGTACCCACCCAAATCATAGTTGCAAGAGCTGGAAAATCCAGGCAGCTGTGTCTCAACTGTCAGGTAATCCTTTAAACCTCTTTTGGAAGGAAACACGGTCAGAAGTGGCAAGAAACTAGATAATCTAGAAGACAACACTGATTAAGTGCTCATGTTTTCACCTAGTGTGATTGGCACAGTGGGAAATGTTTACAGAGTCAGCTTGTGGCAAGAAGGGAATACATTTCCCCTATCCTCAGAGGAAAAAGGACCCAGAGAAGATCTGCTGAACCTTATGGAATAATGCTTTAATGTGGCCTTCTAACTCTAGGGCCTTTGCTTAGATGTATCAAGAATAGCAAGTTTAAAGCAGTAGTCCATGAAGTCATGATGCAGTTCTGATTCAGTTTGTTTAGGTGCCCTATACCTTATACCCTGTGTAGTCTTAGACTTTGGATTCTGTAATCCCTTAAAAGAGTTAAATTAATATGACATGAATTTCTGTTTTACAGGTCAATTAATCTATGAAACTGAAGTATTAACAAATTCACTGTAATGAGTGCAGGGACTTAGACTGCCAAGGCCTTGCAGACAGTTCCCTATATGTGCCCAGTAAGGCCCAATGCTAACTGGGGTGGTACATGGACCAAGGAAATGCCTTTGAAGAGGTGATGCACGTGTTTAAAATTAAAAGGCAAATGGCAGCAGAGAAGGACAAGATGGTTTTCAGCAATCCACTCAGTTGACCTGAGATGTGACTGAGAGAGATTTTGTCTGAGCTTGTATGTGCTTATCTTAGGTTTCAGTCAAAATACATTGGATAATTTCAGAGCAGAAAAAGTGGTGCCAGTGTGGGTGATTCTATGGCAGTAACATGCTTTGGGAGGAAAGCATCTGTTCTTGCATCATCATTTAAATTTGTATTTGCTGAAGATAGTTTGTCTCTGAAACCTTGAGCTAATTTGAAGATCAAAGTACATGTTCTGTCTACTGTCATGTTTCTTTAATCTGAATCTACAATCTTGCCACTCCTCTGCAGGCGATGTGTTCAGGTGCGGTGGTTATATATCATTTTGTACTACTGAATGTAAACGTTCTTTATAAATTACTTTTGAAAGGTTTGATTGTCTGGGCTCTTTTCTACTTCTTTAACTAGCAGGAGGTAACCTGCCTAATTGCACTTTATAGGTGGATGAGGGAGACACGTATGGGTGCCATTGCCAAGGTTGATACACATGCAGTGTGCATGAGAGGATGTTGCATACCCAGGACATGCAGCTGTACTTGGCCATGCCAGTAGAGAGCTGCAGCTGCCTAATTTGTCTCCTATTAGGTAAAGACCCTGTGTTTGGCCCTGGAACAAGGGACACTTTGGGGCACCCCTACGTTAGACCTACGGGCAGACCAGGTTACTTGGTACTGCCTGGGCAGTGGCAAGTCTGAGATTGCAGCACTGGGGAGATACTTTGGACTTGCAAGGATAGGAGGAGGAAAATTAATGACTGTTCTTTTTCATGAGGTTTTAGAAGAGTAGGAAAGATCTCTGTTGTAAAATCACAACACCTCTTGCCTGAGAAGCAGAATGCTTTCCAGAGACTGCACAATTCACTGTGGAGCCAGTGCAGGCATATGTTGATGCCTACTGAATTTTATCCTCAGGGCTTTGCTGTAGTCGTGCAGATTGAGATAAGCTCATTAGGAGGCAAATGTGGTTCTTATGAAAGGATACATCAAGCATTCAGGAGAGTTGTTGGACAATTAAGAACTACTGAGTGCTGCTTTTAGCTGAGGAGCTGAGCATGGCAGTGATGAATCACTGGGGCAGATCAACTGCCAAATTTGTTTTCTTGCCACCAGCTTGCTAAGGCAGCTTCTTTAAGAAGATCTGTGTAATCAGTCTCCTCCCCATGTTACTCCACCTTCTTTTTATGCCTGCTCCAGTGTTGGGAAGCTTGTGAGTGCTATGATATTTATTAATTTAGTGTATCAACTTCCTCCACACTAAGGGCATCACAGCCCCCAGCACAGAGAAGCTGTTGTAGAAAACCTGCAGCAAGACTCATTTGTCTGCTGAAAAGCCCAGCAGAGCAGATGAAACACTGGGTAGCACAGCATAATCTGAATCTATTATTTCCCCTGTATCTTTATCAGCCCATGTGCACAGAAGAGGCGTGCATCACACTGTGTGTGCATCACATAATGTTATCAAGCAACTGTAGGAGAGGAGGTGTCCAGCTCCAGGTGAGCTATGAAAAAAAGAACATTTACTGGTGCTCCCAGGCTGCTGTGTGGTAGGCAAGTTGAGGACTGGCAAAACATGGCCTTCAGGCTGGCATCTGGCCATCCTAGCCCAAAATTATGGCTGACATGAATCTGCTGACTCCAGTAGATGTGGACCTCTAGTGCTGTTTTGGATCTGGTTTTAAGAGCAGTTTGGCACAGTTGTTCCCTTCCCCCTGCACACACTCGGGGAAACATCAGGGATGTGCATCCACCATATTTTTTCATTTAGACCTCTACACCCAAGGGAACCTTTACTTGAACAGCCACACATTGAAAGACATTGCTTTTCTCATTTGCACATGTACAACAGGCACTGCCTGCAGGTAAGGGCATCCCTAAGAAATAGCAAGGCATTTTTCAAAAAGCTGAAGTCTGTGTGTCTGAACAAGGAAAGTGGAAAGGACCTGTAACATTGGCAGATAAATCTGAACATGCAGTAAAGCAGGCCAAGAAATATCTTGAGAAACAACTTGAAAGGCAATATCAATCTCTGAAACATTGGAAAGACTGCAAGAGTCATAGATAATCGAAGCATTTAGCAAGCACACTGAGACAAGATCAGGCTAGAGCCAAAAAATTCAGTGAGCTGCCTTGCATATGACTTCCCTGCTTAGAAGATCAGAGAGGGTCCAATACCTGACATCTTGCTGAGGCTACATCCCAAGAGGATCCATCTCAAGCTGATGGGTGAGGATGTTACATAGCAAACAGACTAACTGAATAATAACAAACCTTCAAACCTGGGTGGCATTCACTCAAATGTCAAGAGGAAACTCATACTAGGAGTTGAACTGTTGAATGCCATTTTTTTGTTTCAAATCAGCTTGTTATCGGAAAAATTTAAGAAGGTTCCAAGTGGGAATGTGAGGAGCTACAGTCATCTGTAGTCTGACATCCAGTCTGGTCAGACTGGTAGAAAGTGTAATAAATTATGGAATTTGTGGGAACGCATATGAACATAATATTGTAGGAAAGAGTCCCCATGGGTTGCATATGAGGAAATTTTGTCTCACTCTGCTGGAGTTATCCCAAAGAGTCAGTGGGCACATGCAGAGGAGAGAGAGAACCTGTTACCTACTCAGCTTTGCAAAGGCATTCAGAAAGGTCCCTCACCTCATTGCTGGGCTGAGTGTTAGCACTTCAGAATAGTTTTGGGGAGTGGCATATTAACTTAGTGCTTGGTTCAAAGCCATGCTTGTGGTTCAAAATGCAAGTAGGATATGGGATGTTGCTGGGCAAGATGGAGGAACCAAAACTGTGACTGCTGGGGCCCAGAGGGTGCCAGAAGATCTTAATGGCTGTGGCTGGTCTCCCCTGGGACCTCCATCCACACCTTCTGCCAGGTATCAGAGCTGATTAATAGGTGAGGGATTTGCAGCCTGAGGAAAAAAAGGCTGGTAGAAAGAGGGGGTAAGAGAGAAGCCCCTGCTGTTATTGTCACTAGGTAGGGACTTCAGTTGTCTGTGCAGCAGAGTGTAATTGAAGTTAGCCACCTCCTTGACACCTACTAAATTACTTTCTTGTACTAGGACATCTTACCCCACCTCCAAGCTCATGGGCAGGTCAGAACAAGTGATGTTATTTCACCTAATCTGAAGTCACATTCATGGGATTGAGTGAGAGGTGGGGAGTGTGAATGATGAGCTGTTGAGCTGGAATCCTGATTTAGGGGTCCTGAGTTTTATGCCTTGCTGCTGCTATCTGCTTGCTGAATCCTGGAGCCTCTGCTTTCTTTGCCCACCACCTTGACCAGGATGGGACTGTCAGAGGGGTCCTGGCACCATGAAGAGTGGCTGCCACCTGGAGCTACCTGGGAAGACATGAAGGAGTCTGCAGACATACAGTACCTACAGCCTCAGGACCTCTTGCTCTGCACCCCTGGTGCCCTGCTCTTGACCATTGTCCGATGCATCTTAGAAAGGTGAGTGCAGCAAATCTCGTTTCTCCTGTGCTGGTTGCCACTAGTGTTTTGCAGGGTTGCTCCAGACTAATCCATACCTGCTTCCTGACCACTGCAAAGTGGACAGGGGATTGTTCCCCAGAGTACTGAATCTCTCTGCTTTTTGTGGCATATGGTATTTATATGGTAGCTCTTTGCTCTGCCCTCCTTCTCTCCTCTACCTGAAACAACCTGTACCAGCAACGTGAAAAGACAAGTCTGTCACTCAGTCACACCTCAACTGTGGGTGGAGGGTCCCTCTGGAGAGAGTCCAAGTGGGAGCTTGCAACACAGATAAGGGATTTGCTGGGTACATCAGTGTTGGGAGCTGCCAGCTGAGCCAGGGTTCAGCCTGATCTAGAAGATGCTCCCAAAGGTGCTCTGTGAGCCCCCACTCAGTACAGAGGCAGAAGGAGGGGATGACCATGGCTCGAGCTCACTGTGGGACTGCTTTGCTCATACCACTCCTCCTTGCCCAGCTCTCCCCTACTCTCTCCTCCCAGCACGAGATCCCCAGTTCAGTCAGGGATACTCCAATGCTCTAGCTGTGGGCATTCACCTGGCTGAGGGAAACGGTCCTCCCCAGGGGAGCCTGAGGGCCGACTGGCATCTCCCCAGGACTCACAGCTGGAAACGAGGCAGGTCCACAAGGCTCAGCACAGGAGATGGATTCAGACTGGGCTTTGGGGCCCTTTTCCAGGAACACAGAGACTGGGGAGGTACAGACCAACCCTCACACACAGGAAACTTGGGAGCTGAGCAGTTAAAGCGGGGCAGTGTGCTAGTGCGGGCAAACCTGCTGGGATGCTTCCCTGCTGGGCAGAGCAGGACTTTGGGCAGCAGGGGCATGAAGCAGCAAGGCTGTGCTCAGCAAACCTGCCCTCAGCTGGGACATAGGCTTCCTCCTGTGGCCTAGAGGAGCTGGGGGAGCACGGGCCCATGTCCCTGGAGAGCTGCCTCGTGCCTGCTGTGCACAGCCATGTGAGAAGCTGTGGCAGACAAGTGCTGTAGGAAGAGCCAGAATTAATTCCAGGGTTATCAGGTCTTCTCTGAAAGATGTTGCACTTGCCTGGCTTCCTAGAAACAATGAGATTTTTAGAAACTGCTGCCTCCAGCTAGAGCCTTGCTGGGGTTTCCTGCAAAGCTAGTGTTTCCTGCAGGAATCAGCATATCATCATGTGCTCTGTCCTTGTCTCCTGCGGCAGCCAGTGGTTGGGTACCCTTGGCACAGAGCACATGGGACACTCAGACATGTGCAGACTGGTTTCATGGCACAGTGTGGACAGCTTGGGAACACTGTAAAGGGGACCAGCATGCACCCCAACACAGAGGAATGCAAGGCATCTCAGACCCTCAGCAGAAGAATTAATTATTGCTTACTTGGTAGCTGTTATTGTTGTCTCCACTGCACATCCAGCATGCCTCACCTTTGCTTTGGTGCTGTTGTGCCTCTCAAGAAAGAGCATTGACCTGACAGAGGCACTGGGCTTTGTGTGTGCCCCTGGGGCAGTACTGGTTCCCTTGGGCTGTGCATGCATAGCTGGGGTAGTGCTGGACCCCTTGGGTTGGGTGTGTGAGCACCCAGGGCAGTCCTGGACCCCTGGTGCCGTGCATCCATGCGCAGGATACAGCACTGGTAGGATCTTGCTGTTGGCTGACCCTGGCTCACAGTGCGGGCACACACATCCTCTCCTAGCTGAATTCTCTTTCCTCTTGCAGAACCATAGCTCTGCCCCTGGGGAGGTTGGGTGTGAGTGACATCTTTACATTCATTTTAATCACAGCTTATAAATATTAAGGCTAGGTAGTTTTATTTGGAATTCATTCATAGAACAGAGCATGTGGGAAATGATGCTTTTTAGCCTGTGAACGTGCAGTCACTCAAACAGCTAGATGGTTTTTTTGACATTACTGAGTGAACTAGCTGCTTGTTTCGTTATCATCACAAGCTAAAACTTCTTTTATCTTCAAGTTTGCTATCTGTAGCTGATAATTACCAGTCAAAATTGCATCAGAGGTGGGGAAAAAAAATGTATTTAGACTCTTACAGCAAAGACATTGAATCCCATTGCGTATAGCTGGCAAAATTTTACCAGGGATTGCCTGTGGTTATTTCTGAACCTACACTTAGATATAGCTGAATTGGAGTTTTAAAATGGCCAAAATTATCTGGGAGTTCACAAACGCAAATAGAACTGACATGAATTTTTTGCAAAGAAAGGTGTTCTTTGGGGAAACATGGCCCCACAGTGGCAGCCTGCAGGAGGAGAGCTCTTCCACCTACGTGGGGACAGACAGCCTTAGGAAGCCTAAGTCTTGCTTCCCTGCTGGTTTCTGGGGGGACCTAATTTCACTGGCCAAGCAAAGCGACCTGCTTGTCAAAAAGGTGAAGACCAGGTTCTGGCACTGGTGGGCCCAGGAGAAGCCCAGGCTGCTGAAGAAGTTCTGTGAGGCCAGGTAGGTGGGCCAGCAGAGGCTTTTGGTGATGGAGACCTCAAAAGAGGTCTGCACACTATTGCCATCCCCTGCCCTGTCCTTAGCCCCAAACACTCCCAGAGGAGCCCGCTGCCAGCTGTGGCTGCAAAAGGAGGCTTTGTACTGTGAGGCTGGGTCCCACCACTGCACACCCTGGTGACAGAGCCACCATGCAGCACTGCCAGCTTCATCCTTCCTTCCTTTCCACTTTAAAAACTTAAAGTTGCCTCAAAAGAGTCCACTGGCCTTGATGGAGATTAGGTTTAAATCTCAGATGCTGGAGGGATTTTGAGCACCAATGCCATTTGCAAAATGTGTCAAACTTCTTTTCAAGATTATCTTGATACAAAATTAAATTTTTAAACATTCTCAGCATGGATTATTGGGCATAAAATAAATCCATGAAGTACAGTTAGTAGGCAGTGCAAGCCATGAACAGAGGGAGATAAAAACTGAAAAACACCAGAAAGCACTGAAATCTTCACAGTATTCCTTTTCTTCAAGATATTTGCTCTCTGATATGAAAAATTCCTGCATATCTCGGTAATACATGGAGTCAGAATGGAGAGAGGAGTCACTGACTGTCTCAAAAGAATCACGTTATCACTTGTTCTCAGCTTGAGGTTTAATGCTGTATGCACACAAAGACCCCCATCAGGTATGAGATTACTCTCCTGTCGCAATGTATTTGCAGGAAAATGGACATATGGCCTATCAAAACTCACTTGTTCCTTAGCCTCTTGACATAACTGCAGGCTGTCTTCCCTCTGCAAGGCCGTGGGGTTACTAACGGACATTGAGAACAAAAAAGCTGTCAAGCCAGCAAAACTGCCAGCTGACGAAATCAGTACTGATAACTGCAAGTATGTTAACAAATCCTAATTTGGAACTGAGTGCGCACCTGGCATTAACCAATACGTAGTTACAGAATTGTGTGTGAACAGCATGTGAACAATGCATGTATCCAATCACACTAAAGTGTAACGCGTGTACAGACACAAGAAATGTATATAAGCTAGCAGCTAACCTGAATAAAACAGCTTTTCAACTAGGATCATATTGGTATGTTGTTAAAGTCCATTATTTGCTCCTGCACTCTCCCTCCCCTTCTGAAAAATAAACTATTCAGTGCTCCACACTACGGCATTTCTGAGGAAACTAATAAAAACCCTGGTATTCCTGTGCCATCACTGGGAAAAAATAAGTGTCTTTCACAGGCTGTAGTATATAAACATTTGCTTAGGTGATCTACAACACCTACATAACAAGAGGAGATAGAGGCATCTTGGTAGCCCTGCTGCATCCTGTTTAACGCTGATGGAGTACACCAGGAATTTGGGCACAGAGCGGACCTCAGCAGAGCCTGGTTAGGCTATGGGAAAGCCCCTCGGGGGACGTGGCATGATGGCCCTTCCCAGCTCTGGTCTCAGGTGCTGCCTGAGCTAGAGGGTTGTGTCCTCCTGATGGGAGGGAGCTGGGCTGTTGTCATAAGGGTCCTGTGGATGCACATGTGGCCTTTGCAGTATGGGATGAGGTGACCTCCTGGGACCCGTGGATCCAGCATCCACCATTGCCCTTGCCTCATTCTGCAGTGGAGACTGCACAGAGCTGTGTGGTTCACCTCAGCTTCATTTGATTGTTTAATTTGATGGTCGTATCTCTCTTCAGAGACTTCATGCTTTTCCCCAGAGATGGACGCTGCCCAGCTCTTGCAAAGTATGTCCCAGAGGACCTGCAGAAACAGTATTAAAATTACCAACACTGCAGTAGTCTTTGTAGACAGGTCTGTTATTGGACACCTGCAGTGCTGCCCAGAAGAAGCAGGAACCCGCTGCCTGTCAGTGATCCTCCCAGGGCGAGAGCCAGAGCTGCCCTTCCCAGTCCCTCCACAGAGCACTAAGGAGTCATCGTCTCACACCCCAAAGCATTGCCTTTTTGCACATACAGATTTATCCATGCAGGCATGAACCACCCAGCAAGGTCCTCTCTCTGCATAAAGCATGTGAGAAGGCATATTCCCCCATCCCCTGCTGTATCTCCAGCCCATCTCCGTTGGTCCCTCTCCATGGGCAGTACAGGGAGGTTGAAGAGCTGCCTCTGTTATGGCTAGTGGACAGGACCTGCCCCAGACCAAGGGCAATCTACTGTCATTACAAAAAGCTCTTCAATATGCAGTGGAGGGATCTAGGAAGAAAATATGGGATGTTAAGAAATGAACTTTGTAAGGGTGGATTGAATCATTGAAAATTTATAAAATCTCCCTTCTAGCATGTTTGCAGCTATGTGTACCTCACCAATATTTATCCAGGTTTCCATAAACCAGGTACAAAGATATTTGTTCTTCTTGAGATTGTGCAGGACCTCAGAGAGCTGTAGCACAGTGGGGAGCACTGATGCTTTGTGGAAGTGTTTGACACATCCTAGTGAGGCAGCAGCATCCAGGAACAGGTGCTGCCAGGTCAAGGTAAGACTGACACGCAATCCCTCTTCTCATGCCAGGATTTTAAGTAACAGATAATCCACCACATCACCACCACCGCTCTGATCTTTGTCTCCTACTGTGCCAATCTTATACGGTTTGTGATAGTAGTCATGCTGGTCCATGATGCCTCCAATTATATTTTAGAGGTGCGATACCCTCACCCAGAAAAGCAGATCTGTGCTCACGTCTGTGGGTAGCACTGGGAACTGTGTGCCTTACTACATGATGCATGTGGATGCATGGCCCACACAAGTGGGCCACACCTGTACTATCAGATTTAGTATTTAGACTAGTATCAGATTTACCGCTCTTGGGGAAAAGTAAGCAAGTGCATGGGGACTGGGACACAGCCCCACAAGCCTGGTAACCCTTGCAGGGCATGGGAAATTCTTCAGCCCCCTCGAAGGAGAACACAGGCACACAGGACATATGGCAATTTGTCTCTCTACAGCTTGCCAAGATGCTCCATTACTTGAAATGGAAGCGGGTCTGCAAAGAAGTCTGCATTGGTTTTGCTGTGGTTTTCATCATCTCCAGGTTTGTCATTTTCCCATTAACGTGAGTTACATTTCAATGTTCTCTGAACATGGGTGTTATGCACTATTTGAACTTCTGGAGAGATGAGCCTCCATGCTGAGGGGAGGAAAAGCAGGGAAAAGGACACTACAGGTAGGCTCAAAGATTAATCCAACTGGAACTCAGGAACTCAAGGAAAAAACCCCAGGGTTTTAACTATATTAATTAGTTAACTGTATTAATTAACCTAGAGCCACAACCTCTGCCCCTCCATTCCCACACTCTCACTGTCTCTCCCAGGCAGGGACTGTCTCCCACCTGGAGCTCTCTCATGCTGGGATGACATGCTTACATGCAGCCACAGCAGCTGACTTCTCATGAGCTATTGTGGCACTGGAAATGTTTTAGGACTGTGTTTCTCCATCGTCTTAACACCATCCCCACCACAGTCTTCTCCTCTACTCCTGCTCAAGACCTGGTGTGGCTCTTCCAGTGTGTAAGAAGTGGCCTCCTTCTATCGCAAACACTGGGTCCTACAAGAGCATGCAGGTACAAACTGTACTGGTTAGAATTTCCCAAGATTTTCTTAGCAGACTAAGAAAGGCCTGCTTATAACTCTATTAAGGTAAAATTAATATAGAAAGAATGGCATAGTAATTTAAGGTGACACACCATCTATCTGAAATAAAACAAGAAAATCATGAGTACAAACTGAGGATTCAGGAGGTAGGATACTCAACATGCTAGGAGAGTATCAGCAATGATACCTCCAGAAGCCATACAGAGGCACCAGGCTTGGAGAAGGGCTTTTACCTCCACACACCTGACCACACTCCCAGTCCTTTAACTATGCTGAAATTGTTCCCTTTTTTGTATCATTGGCAAGTCACTTGGAAAAGCTGATCTCGGTTAACTTCTCAGAAACTTATTCCACAACACTTGCATTATAGTCTAAGGTTTCTGTTTTCTTTCAAAATCAAACATTTAATTTATTAAACCCAGAAGAAATTTTAAAATTGCACGTTATACACACACAGGAACAAGTCTGCATTGCTGTCCTCTGTTTCTACCCTGGCTCCCTACCAGCACTAAAGATGCTGAGTTTTGAATTTTGGTCCTGATGCCTTTTAGTTTGGATGCCTGTGAGGCTGACTTTGCACAAGTCCCAGATTCTGGTGGTGAAATGGCTCCCTTAGAGACAAAAGCAATAAAAGCTTGAGGCAACTTTCCTGAGAAACTATAATAACCATGACTTCAGTTGTCTCCACTGCGAAAAGTCAAGCCCCAACATCTCAACCTGCTGTATCATAACATAAGGACAAACAAGATAACAGATGTCCCAGATCAGCCCAGGTGTGCGTCTAGATCATCACCTGCCTGCATTAGCCACAAGAAGCAGACGTCTAGAAGGCAAGAGCAGAGCAAAGACACACTATATCCCACAGTGTTTCCTACCTTCCAATATGTCTTAGATTTCATGTCTAAGATAACTTGCGGAGGAGGACACATACTAGCGTTCATCATTTCTCTCCTGTGCTGAACTGCTCTCTGTTCTGTCTGCTCTCCATTTCCAAACCAGTGCTTTCCTCCTTTCTGTCCCTGTAACTGGTAAGAGATTTCTATGACTTCTGCCAAAAATAATGTCCTGCCCAACTGCTTATCTGTACCCTTAACTCTTCCCTAAATTCAGTTAAAAAAAATCATTTATAATCTTATTTAAGTGCCATTGGCCAGGTCCCCTTAGGGTTTAATTTCTGTCCAGTGCTTCTCTCCAGACTTATTTTAGGAGAAATGCTGCTAGTTCCTGCTTCTTCTGGGAAGCATTGCAGGTTGCCGATAACCAACCTGTCTACAAAGACTATTGCATTGTTGGTGATTTTAATACAGAGTTTCTGCAGGTTCTCTGGGACCTGGGACATTCTTTGTGAGAACTGGGCAGAGTGTGAAGCCTGATGGTGCAGTCCTAGCACAGATCAGCTCTGCCCTGGGGACACATGAGCCAAGTAGTTGCCCAGAAAGACTCTTGACCCTTGTAAGTGTGAAGATAATTGATCTGCTTTAGTCTTGTGTCTGCTGATTTGTCTCTCCCTCTCTCTTTCCCACAGCACATGCTATCACTTTGTGACAAAATTTCAGTTTTTCCTCCTAAGCTGTCTGATAAACACTTTCCTGATGATCCTGCAGTTGTTACACATATTCTGGTCCTATCTCATCATCCAGATGATCTTTGGTGTCATCCTCCATGGTGTGGTATGAAAAATCTTGGGCTCTTCTGTGCCACCACTGCTCACAAGAGACCATGAGATCCCTGGTGACTCCTGCATGCCTGCAGGGAAGGCGTTGGAGAAATGGGACTGCCCAACAAACAGCCTGAGCTCTTCTGAAGTCACGCGTTGGGAGTTGTGTGGATACCTTTGTCACACAGATCAGGGCAGGAGCTCACTTCTAGTTTGCAGCTGTCCTAGTGACATTGGACTATCCACAGTCCTTTCTCCTCACTGCCTAGCAGCTTCTCAGTATGCACTTTGGGAGAATAGGAACCTGTTGGTATGTCCCAAGTGGAGTAAGGAAGGAGCAATCAGGTAAGCCTGGTAGATCGCACGCTGTGTAGTTGCACCTCTGAGTTTTGGGTGCATTCCAAAGGCTTTTGATGCATGCCAGAGTTTGTGTAGGGATCATTGGAAGAAACTTTGTCATCAGAGATGCCGGTTCCCTGGCCTGCCTTGCTAACTTAAGCAGATGGCATCTTGGTAGCCTCTGAGCAGATCTGTGAAGGCTTTGGGGATCTGTGGCCAGAAAAAAAACACAACAGTGTTGGTGTTATGTCTTCAGCTTACCTTGAACTACCCCTTCACTGAAGCTAAATTAAGAGAAAAAACAGGTTTTCTGGAGGAAATGATGGAGCAGACTCTCATCAAGTGTGTAGATGATTGAAAATAAGGAGACCAGTCAATATGCTCACTGGACAAATACGTGTGCTGACTTGCAGAGCTTCGACAGTAATAAACTGCACGGGAAAATATGCAGAATAACTATATAATAGTTAGAATAAATACTGATGTCCTGGTTTCAGCTGGGATAGAGTTAAGTGTCTTCCTAGTAGCTGGTACAGTGCTGTGTTTTGAGTTCAGTA
>JANZLQ010000095.1:36497373-36551188 GCA_026212715.1 Elanus axillaris
ATCATTATAATTACTTTCTTCTTTTCTGTACTATTAAACCGTTCTTATCTCAACCCACGAGTTTTACTTTTTTTCCCGATTTTCTCCCCCATCCCACTTCGGGGGGGGAAGGGGTGACGGGCTGTGTGGTGTTAGATGCTCGCTGGCGTTAAACCACGACAACTAACTAGTGTCCAGAAGGTAACGTTACAAGAACATTATTAGGGTGACAAAAAAAGGCATTCAAAATTTAGGTGAAACCGTAGCAAAGTCAACCTCTGGCAGTTTACATCAACCTCCCAATGCAGGGCCAGTTTCAACACTGGCTTTAAGGACATGATCACACTTGTTATTTTATTTTAGCTGCCAGGTTAACACACCACACCAGTGCTGTGCAAGAAAACAGACCTAGTCCCCTCTAATATATAACATGATACAGGTTTTACAGCTCATTTAAATTATGTGTCTTTCCTATAGAAAATAAAAGATGCCAGAAGTCACACCAAGGAAAGTGAAAGTGACAGGAGCGAAGCAGAGGATCTGGCAGATAACAAAGAGTAACACAGGTTTTGCTGCAAAACACCAAGAGCCAGGCTGACTTTTAAAAGCAGGGAGGCTGAATGGGACCCTGGGGGGAGAGGCCAGACAGGCTCACAGATGGCTTCACAGTGGTCTGCCTGAGGCATCATCCAACATCTAGATGGAAGTAATTTTATTAGTGTTTACAGGCAGTTAAGTCACTGTAGGAGATGTTTTCTTCAATTCTCCCATTGGGACCATTCTTTTACTACTACTCTATGATTTATCTAGGAAAAAAAAAAAGGTCTACCAGCCAAAGTCTCACTGTAAACGGAGAAAAGGAGTTGAACAAGCTGCTGAAGTTATGACACCTAACTGTGGTTATCTCAAAACCTTCCCAAAGGTTCATGAGATAATAAATTACAACTGAAGATTTAACTGACTTGCAATTCAGAAGAATCTGGCAGTCTTTGCCAGCCACCTCATGAAAGGACTTGCATGTGAAAGACACTAGTGTAAGTGGCAAATAAGTTTTCAGTTGTATAGTATAAAAAGTCAGGCTTTGGGGAAGGATAAACATTTCTGCAAATAAGTCCTGGCCAACTGATACAGGCTGTGTTTGCTGTATGAATAATACAGAATAGCTCATGAGTCTAAAAGATTTTGCTAACTGAATGTCTACTCTGAGAGAAGGCTCCTAAAATTGAAAGCAACTGAAATGCTTCCAAATGCACACTTTTCCACCAGAAATTATAATTTAGTCTAAATGGAAACTTTCCATAGGGATATATCCATTTTGTGGAGGTTTCATTTTCAAAATCAGAAAATAAGAGTGTTACAATACTAACATTTTAATGGGATAGTATAGGGGTTGGATGACTTTTCACCTTGTAATATATTGTAGCTGATGTCATTTTCAGAATTTATAGTAGAACATAAAATTTAAAGTTGATGTAAAACTGGATTACACCTAAACCAAAGAGTGTTTCACCTAGATTTTGCATGATGCCAAAGTTTTTAGAATATCGGATCTTACGTCAGTAGGAAAATCTTAGAAACTTGCTGGAGGTCTGACATCACTGCTAACTTAAAAGCTCAGAAAATGCAGAGAAGACAAATATACATATATTTATGTAGGTAAACAATATATAGAAACCTGAAAACACTGTCTTTAAAATAAGTTTTTTACTCAGACTTTGAGTATGCTTCCAAGGGATCTGACACATTTTACACAAATACTAGGAGAAACTGCTTCTGAAAAATGCAAAGAGGTGAAGAATGAAGGATGGTGCAACTATAAGACACTGCCGTGAAGTACCATGGTCCATCTCCCACATCTGACATATGCAAGGCAAAATATAAATAAAGGCAGGAAAGATGTGCAAGAGAGAGGCAGAAGGAACTGAGCCAGCATTCCCTTGAAGGACTTTGATATTCAGATCTGCAGGAAGCAACACTGAAAGGCAGCCAGCCACCCATCTCTGTGGGACACCAGCCTTGAGAAGGATGCCTGTTGCCTAGCCCCGACTAGCTGTGCTTTGCTGGGAGTGCAAGACCCTTCATTAGAATACCTGGTATAAGCGTTTGCCCAGGAATTATTTCACCCTGTCCCTCAAGGATGATGCTTTCTTTTAAAGCCCCAAATCAAACAGGAGCATCTCAGCTTTTAAAAGATTTCTATAGCCTCCAGGGCACAAGAGTACAACTAGCCATCGGACTCAAAGAACAGGCCCAGATTTCACTGCTGCCAGCTTCATCACAGGGGAAGCACCAATTCTGCTCTCAGCTCATGGAGCTGGCAATGCTGCAGCCTGGCTGCAGGCTGGCAGATGGACTAGTGCCAAGGAGTGGAAGGCAGCCTGGATTGAGAGGGCTCCGCATTTGCAGGCCTGGATAGAGTAGCTCCTGGCACCCTGATATAGTTCTCAGTGATAGGGTTGCTTTTAACCAACACCTTTTGAGTTTTTAAGGCCTCTCCCATTCTCTGGAGATGACAATCATTCAGCTCAGGAACACTCTTAAGTACGTTTTCCTTTCCATGTTGCTACATCACATCAAAGATCAGACAGATGACAGTAATGCTTGTAGTGCAGCCTCCCATGTCAGTGCTGTTGCACTCTCCCCTTCTTGTCCAGTCAAGCAGACTCATGTGGCAGCCATTCTCTCAGCTGTTCCATCCTTGGGAGGCCTGAGCACGCTTGGAGATCTATCCCCTCCTGCAGTGCTAAGTCCCTAGTCCTGCCCCTCAAACCCTCTTCCTCATACACAGTCTTTAATGAAGGCTACATGGAGGTCCCTGCTCCTGGCACCCTCATTTCAATGCTTTGGGATGGGGATTTCTATTCTGGGTCCATACAGCAATGAACCCAAAGGGAAACTGAAGCAAGACTCCTTAAGTAAGTGCCCCCATCTGCAAATGGTTATCATCACATTCCTGAATACATAAATCCAGAATAGCCTCCCTCCTTCTGTGGTACTCTCCAGCCTGGAATAAAGGTAATTTTAGGCATAATTACATAACCTGGGAAACTTGCTTATTTCAGGCTAAAATGATACTGACACTGGGTATAGCTTGACCACAGTGGTTGGTTGTTGGGTTATCTTGCTCTCTCCTTGAGCACTAAGAGCTCATACATCCTGCTGAAGATTCTCTTGACACACATTTATTATTTTACTCCTACAATATTTTCTAACACTGATGCAATGACTTTCCTGTCTCTCCCAGCTGTTCAAAGGACAGAAAGCCACAAAGGTTAAAGGTCAGAGCAGCCCTTTATTTAGCATCAACCCTGAAGAGTTTATGTACCGTAACAATGCTGACCACTATCTCCAATAACGACCTGCAACCTTTGTGTAGACACAAAGGTTTCGCTGGCTTTTGCTTCAAGTTCAGTTGCCAGGTAGAAAAAAAAGACAAAGTTATGAAGGAACAGATCTATTTTCAAAATTAAAAAATTTCACAGACCAGACTTGATGCAATCTAACTCCCATCAGCTGTAAAGCACATGACCTTTTGGATATGCTGGATCTGGCATCGCTCATGCCCATGTATCAAATCTTCGCACAGACACACATCCATGAATAGGAAGGGGGCAAGGGAGTTTGTTATCTATGACCTGGCACATATCAATGTAGGGATCAAAGAGGACTACAACAGGGAGGGCACTGTTCCCCTTCCTCTGTCCAAGGAGATAAATTCGTCCATTCACAGTGCTGCATCCCATGAAGAACTTCTGGGTCAAGCATTCCTCATCCACCTGGGTCCATTCATCTGTCTCCACATCAAATCGAAAAGCTCCCCCTCCTATGGTGTACAGAGCACCATTCAGTGATGTAATGCAGAGGTCATACCTAGGAGGGAAGAAACCCCTGGTCAGAATCAATAGAAAGATCTCGCCCCTGAAATATTCAGTGTGACCTTGGTCCTCATATCAAGAGTCCCATTTAAACAGAGAATCACAGAAATGTTGGTGGGACAGGACTTCTGGATTTCTCCAGTCCAACCTCTTCTTGGAGCAAGACCAACACCAGAACCTTTCTTCTCCTGCTAGGTCCCAGAAGATAATTTCTTACCTTGGAAGTGGCGAGAATGAGATGACATCCCAGCTGTCCGTCTCTGTGTTCAGCCTTTGCACTCCATCATATACATGACCATTTTCATCCAGGCCACAGACCACATAGATCCTGGTTCCCACACTGACCGCATCTCCTCTCTCCACAGGTTGAGCCATAGGACTCATGCTTTCCCACTCTGACTCCACCAAAGCCATGCGCTCCACTGCTGGGATTATCCCTTCATCTGTGCTCCCTCCAAGTACATACAGGTAGAGCCCTGCTCCTACTGCACAATGGCTATTGCGGGACTTCTTCATGGCAGGCCCTTCCAGCCAGCTATTGTCCAAGCAATTGTAGATAAGCACCCAATCCACACTATACCACACAAACTCATCCCGGAAATACCCTCCTGTCACAAAAAGGAAGCTCCCTGGAAAGACAGCAGAGAAAAGTATCAGTTACATGAAGGCTGAAAATTGCTCCCAAGAACTAGGGTTCCCATTTCTTCCTGGGCTGTACCGATGAGGTGCAAGATGAGCAGAGAAAATTACTGCTCTTTCTATCAGTTTGCAGTATTTGATTCCTCATCTGCACAGATATGCTGGGCCTACAGGATGCAGTAAGTACTTCCAAGTCTGCTCCCACTTTTGAACAGGATTATGGAAACACTGTTTGGAAAGAACCTCTGGGGATCTCACAGCCAAACTCCCACTTGAAATGGGTCTATCACCAACACTAAATAATGGAAGCCATGGTATTGAGCCATCCCGAAAGTCTCCAAGCATGAAGATTTCACAAAATCCATGGGTAAGTTTAACTTAATGGGAACTATAAATCAGAAGTCACCATCTGTCAAAACTACCACGGAAGAGAAGGCCAAAAAAATACGCTGCTTACAGTGAAGTCATTAGACTCACTCCATATAGAGCTACTGTAAGGAGTTCAACAGTTTCTGCTGTATGAAAAGAAATATTCAGCCTTGTCTAACATTCTCCCAGGACTAAGGAAAACAAAATCATTCTTTGAATGAGCATGAACACAAATATGAATGAGGTTTTGGCAACACTGAACAACGCAGTTTTACAGGAGAAGCAGCTGAACTCCCTGCACTTGGGTGTCTAAGCCTCAACTTCTGTTTGCATTTGCTCAGTCCCATTTCTCGGTAAGTTACCTACTGCTGCCACTGCATATTGGGTGAGGTTCCTGCGCTGCAGTGGAGAACAAGCCTGCCAGGTCCCCGTTTTAGGTTGGAAGAGAAATAATTCTTGCTGTTCCTTGTCATGCTTTCCTCCCAGGACATATAAGGTGTCATAGCTCCGACCAGCGGAAGGACACAGTTCTGTATTTTGCCAGCTGGGTGGAGGACAGCTGTCTAACTTCTTTATTATTCTAGAAAAGGTATCTGTCTCTCCAGGGTACTTGCTGCGTTTCACCAAGATATCAAGGAAGGACAAACTCAGGAAAGCAACCCTGACTTCGCCCACCAAATCCAGAAAGTCTTCTTCTCTTGTTGCTGGGTCCTCCATTATCCACCTCATAATACTGTCAAAAACCACATCTTCTCGTGAAACAAAGAGGTCGTCGCTTTTTAGGAGCTGCATCAGCATTTCTTTGGGTAGTGCCTTAAATTCTTCCTGGCACATCACATCCCCCCAGTGAGTGAGAGCCACATTCATAGCAGACACACACAGCTCCATAAAGGCAAATTGCTGCGAGTAGGTCATCAGGCCCAGGCAGTTGGAAACATGCAGCTCTCTCTCCAGAAATTTCTCACACAACAGTTTCACCCTGTCAAACTGAAAAAAATCAGCTGTTTCCAGTAAGCTGGTCACATTTTCTTGACCTATAAGCACTTGGGCTGTGTGAGTGAATTCAAGTAGTGCCTGAAAAGGCACTGCATCAATCCCTCTGATCACTATGTGATGTTCACAGCTCTCTCTCGCTCCCCCAAAAAACATGGCTTCAAAATAACGACTGTGTACTGAAAGCACCCTACGGCTGACCTGAAAGAGTCTCTCTCCAACCTCAAGAATTGTGTCTGCAATCATTTCTGTCTGAGGTCCCAGCTCCTCTGGTTCTTGTGCAGGTTCCATGCTTGTCGACTGCCAGGCAGTTAAAATTAACTCAATCCTTATGCAGCCTTTACTCATGTGAGGTCTCTGGAAACATTATCCCCCCCTAGCTAGTATAAATACAAGATAAGCCAATCTTGTACTAAAAATAGAGTATGTTTTCTGCCCTCCTGCTTTGCTCTTCAGTCTTTCTTGCTGCTTTCACAGCAGCAATAGCAGGAGAGCTCTATAACCAAAACCCCACGGATTTAATTGGCATCTACCTCAGCCAGGTAAGATGATAGCGAATTAGCAGAGCTGTTAGCCAAGCAAAGAGCCTGGACTACAAGGACAAAAGAGGAGAAACAACCAAAACCTTCCTAAGCACTGACTAAATATCAAGAAGTTGTAGAACATTGAACCCATTTGGAAAAAAAGTATCCATTACAATACTTTTCACTTCTGCATATCAAAAACAGAGGAAAGCTTGAGACTTCTGGGAAAAAACACTGATTTCCCCAAAGCCATATCCTTCTTCAGTTCAAGTTTAGTATCAAATTCCAGATTGCTTGCACTATTTTGTATATATTTAACTTTATACTTTAGTAAGAGATGGGGGGAAGGAATAAGCCCCTATTCAAACCCAGACGGCTGTGACACATTTGGTCATCCTCAATCTCAATGCATTAAATAGATGTAGTCATAGTACAAGCAACAGCTCACCGATTCCACACAGTGAATTCCTCCAAAGTGTTTAGACCAAGCTATTAAGTGGAGAGGTTTGCATAGTGACCTTGAACTAGTGCCCCTTATCCCAAAGAGCCCATCCCAGCAAGACTCAGTCCCACTTCTTGGCGGAGTTCAGCAAGCAGAATAGTGCTATCTGAGCACCTTTTTATCCCTGGAGGTTCTCCCCTGCATTTCTGGAAGAGGCTTCTGCAAATGGCTTTATAAACAGTCACATTTAAGAACTAATCCAACAGAAAAGCATATACACATTTAAAATTCAGCTATAGAATCACAGAATAGTTTGGGTTGGAAGGGACCTTTAAAGGTCTAGTCCACTGCCCCTGCAATGAACAGAGACATCTTCAAGTAGATCAGGTTGCCCAGAGCCACATCCAACCTGACCTTGAATGTTTCCAGGGATGGGGCATCTATCACCTCTCTGGGCAACCTGTGCCAGTGAGTGTTTCACCACCCTCATTGCAAAAACTGTCTTCCTTGCATCTAGCCTGAATCTACCCTCTTTTAGTTTGAAACCACGACCCATTGTCCTACCACAACAGGCCTTGCTAAAGTGTTTGTCCCCCATCATTTGTATATTCTTATTTTCAGGTTCTTGACACCCAAATATAACCCAGATGTCTGCACTGCAGAAAAGGACAGCCATGTATCTTGCAATGAAGACTGAGCAACCTATTAACTGCACAGGAAATGCTGGAAACATGCCCATCACCAGAGTTTATACACTTGACACATGACTAGGCAGATCTCTCTGTACCCTCTGCATCTAGACCCTGAAATCTACTAGAGAGCTTCAACAGGTCTGTTTCTGACACTACACTCAGAAAATAAGACTGCAGAGATGGTGCAGCATGTTACTGGTATCAACAACCAGCAATCTCTCTCCCACCTAAGGGACAATTCAAGACTCTACTCAGGCTGATGGCAAGCAAATTCTGCTCCAAACACTCTAAATAAAGAGTCTCTTTTGAATTGTGCAATTGCATGAAGAACAAGTTTTGTAGCGTTAGAAAAAAATTATGTTGGAAGGAGCATGACTCTACAGACAGCTCTGTGAAGCACTCAAGAGTGAGCTCCTAGGAGATTAAAATCCAGAAGCACTGCAGTTTACATAGGCAATATGCCACACAAGACAACTAGTCCCTAGTTTCATAGCCTCCTGGAGAAGTCGGACACACTGAACTGGAATTTTTTTACTTCAAGTTCCCATCCATTTCAGAGCTGACACAGGAAAGGCTGTGAATGGGATTATGGTGCTGTTACCAAAGTGAACAGCCAATACAACCTGTCCTTGGCATGTTTTCTTGACAACCTCTAGGAACAAGAGGTTGTTTGCTGCTGCCACCAAAACAATTTGCTCTGCCACATCCTCCTCATAAAGGGTTCTCAGGAAAAGCAGATGACAGAAGCAGGTTACACACAGCCTACAGGCACATAACCTCTATTAGATAGTCTTTAAAATGCCTAACAGAATTGCACAAGTCCTCAGAAAAGGGACCAGATGTTCCTGATAATTTCTCATTGATTTTCTGTCTTAGAGCAGAGCACAGTTTCTGATCTGGTCCCTCCTGATTTTGCTGTGTTTACACACCTCCCGAACAAATTTAATTTAGATTTACAGCTGTGGAGAACTGCAGTGTCAGCTGCAGAGCACTTTTTACAGACTAAAAAAACAGACATTCAGGAACAGATTAATGTGTATTTATTCACTCAAAACTCCTCAAATCTTGCTGTTTCTGCAGTATAAAAGAAATAAAAATGTTTACTTACAAATCAAGTTATAACAAGCAGAACCACAAGTAGATAGCTACAATATAAAAATATGCAGTATTTCCAGACACTGCCTAAAATTGAACATTATGATCTTAAATATTCTTCCCCTAAAATTCCAAGTATCAAATGGATACTTCTGTAAGGTTCATGTAACTGAGCCAAGAATCATCCTAGAAGTTAGTCCAGTCCTTCAGTAGAAATATGTGAGCTTTCTGATACACAGATCACAGCCCACAAGATCTGGAATAAGTGCTAGAAAAGATCTTAGCAACATAGCTTGTAAAGGTGATGACAAGGTACTATGAAAGGAAAGTAATTTTTCTGCATGCGCTGGAGCAAGCAGGCAAAAGAGACTGAACTCAGCAACAGGGAAGACAACAC
The DNA here is from genome assembly GCA_026212715.1 of Elanus axillaris. NCBI lineage: Eukaryota > Metazoa > Chordata > Aves > Accipitriformes > Accipitridae > Elanus > Elanus axillaris. Next base: position 36,506,379 of record JANZLQ010000095.1, read on the forward strand.
AATCCTCCCCAGCTGAGTACTGACATCTAAGAGGAAGCAAAACATGTTCTAATGTATTTAGGCTTTAGATTAATTTAGATTAAGTACATTTTTAATGTATTTAAAAATGTAAATAATATAACCAATATTCAGGACATTCTTTACTAATTTTATGTGGTTGTTTCAAAACTCACAAGATCAAGAGGGTCTCAGACAATACCATGACAATATATTCTCTCCTGTCAGCTCTAAACAATGCAGTTACACACTTATTTACAGGAGGAAAAAAAAAATCAGAACTTACTTCTTACACACCATGCCCCATCCTCTCATCATTTATGGAAAGCCACAAAAATAAAAGTTGACTGTTCTTTCACACTAACAAATATACATTCAAACTTGTCCCCCAAAACAGGAAGCTTCTCACACACTGATAGTTTTCTCCAATGATTTGCACCCTTGAAGTCTGCAGAGACAATCCAAAGGAAGCATTAGCCATCTTGCTGCTGAATGAAAGGGTTTGGAATAGCTTCCATTCCATCCTGTGGACAAATAAGAACCACAGAAGTCCCTCTGCAGACCACAAGTCCCAGCTGACGTGTGTCTTCTGTTAATTTGTATTGATCATCTGGATCTGAAAAACAGAGATCCACAGTTACAATGGCAACATAAGGAATAGAAGCCAAATTCCATCAGCTTCAAAGGCACAGACATACAGGTTTCTTCCAGGCATCTCTGCATTTTTTTATTGAACACACAAACTATAAAAGTGATGCAGCAATAATATCTGATGTCTTCCAAGACATTACTGATTTACTAATTTTCAAAAGTAGCACATGCTACAGTGAGCAATAAAGAGCTTAGCTTTGTATGCAAAACAGAACACATATCTTTTAAAGAATTCAAAGGTCCTTTCATTCATCTAACCAAAAGCATACATACAAGTGATTAAAAAAAGCAATAGACCCTATTTCAAATGCCATTATAGACAAACATTTTGGGATCAATGCAAATCAGAAAAAGACCCCGACTTCAGAATGCACTGGTCCATTCCCAGACCAAGCCAAACAAGGCTGTGGATGGGGACTGACAAACACATTTAACACAACAATACTATTTCTACCTTCATCGAGATGTCAACATACTCAACAAAATTGCACTACACTCATCTTTTAAAAACTCCCTTCCGAGAACAAAATTAAACCTTCAGGTGCTTCCTTGTAAGCAGGCAAGAGAACACTCTTCAAAAACACTGTCCTATCATATGATAAGTTTTGTTTCAGAGAGGAGAAAGGGAAATGGGAGTATTCATCCTTGGATGGAAAAAGAAACAAATAATAAGGAAAAAAACCTACAGCTCTATTAGATCTAAGAAGCTATAGAAGGCTTTGGTTCCACAGAAATGCAAAGAGTACATTTACAGTAGAGTTTAAGACAGTAAGATACTAGTTCTTGCTGAGATGCTTTTCCTCCTTTGAGCAAACCAGCAACCCTCCAGCAGTATAAATAAAGGCAAAGGCAATTGCCCTATCTGAAGAGAGACATACTACTTTACTCAAGCTTTAGAGGACAAAAGCAGCAAATGAGTTATAGATGAGCTCAAGCAAGTAATACCAAGACTGTTCTAATACAGTGAATGTGCTTAATCTAACTTTTGTTAAACCTTTCTTTACAACTTATCATTAATGTCTCAGTTTGATGTCAACGCACAGTTTATAGTTATTCACTCACAGAGCTTAAGACTTCTGTTAAGAAAATTATTCGGGGGGGTGGAGCAGAAAAAAAGGCTTTACACAGATAGCGTATTACTTACCTCGCATATATTCAATGGTACCGTCTAGCACAAGGTTGAGAAGAGGGTCAAATCCTTTCAACACACCACTTGCTATTGAAGACCACACACAAAACAATGATTAGAGACCAAAACCAGGTATACAGCAACACAAGACTTCATGAAGGACAGATTCAGTTCTCCAGCTCTGTTCCCTCCTTCACGTAAGGCTATCAAGCAAATGAGACCAGAGAGATTAAACAGTGCCTTCTTTATCAAAGTGCAAATGCACAAAAACCCCATTTGTGTTGTGCCAATTGAAGCTTACAGTTTTTTCAATCAATTCTTCAAAATGCTCAGGACACTAACATTTTTGTTTTCAGGCCATTTCAGAGGCATTTTAAGAAGACTTCAGCATAACAAGTAAATACAAATCACACCACACAAAAAACCCCGCCAACCAAACAATAAAACCAACCCCAAAACCAAATACATACCCTTAGCAAAGGGATATGGCAAAAAGTGAGGCAAGATAAAATTTTGAAGTGTTTTCCTCAGAAAACCCATCTTCCAGGTGCCCTCCTAGAACATAATCCCTTTAGCATAAGCATTGCCTTCATAGGAACGCACTGCAGACAAGCACTTTGTCCCAAAACAGAATATGATTCCACAAGACTGGTCGCTAAATAAATCACAAGACTACACAGAATGATCTCGCAGGTTGAAAAGTACTTGTTGATTACCAGCATTACCATCATTGCTAACAGCCCAAATCAAAGAAGAGACTCTTACAATCCCAGGTGTTCTATGAAGATCATAAAGGAACCTGGCATGAATTTTTTTGAGATGAAAAACTAAACCAGTAGATTCAATGGAACTGTCAACTACCCCAAAAATACAAAAAAAATCCCCAACGCCCCCCCAAACCCACACTTATCAGTAAGGTGTCCGATAACTTCCAAAACCTCACAAGCAGCAGGTCCCAGTGGAGTTTTAAGAGACATTTTTAAAAGCAAACCAAGTTTGCTTTGCAAAAGCTTCTGTCGAGCATCTCCCACACAGCATACTGTTAACTTTCAGACAAACAAGTGGTCTGCAGGTGGCAGTATCAGCTGCATCGAGATGGATAGCTTGTAGATACAGTGAGGGAGCAAGTAAAAGGGAGTGGGGAACAACAATGTAAAAGCTTCAAAAGCGATGAAAAGACATGGTGAGATATATTGAAACAACCAATGAACTCCAGGCACATTTAGTATGTTAAGAAATGAAAGAGATGACAGGTGTATTAATCGTAATGTAGTCAAATGTTATGGCCTAACTATGGTGATATGGCTCAATTTAGGGTTAAACACCATGCATTGTCCTTTAAGGACCATTACTCAGCAGTTTCACTATGTAGGCCTAGTTACTTTGTATAAACGAGGCAGGGTTTGCCAGCAAGTATACTCTTGAAGAAGGAACTAAAGGCTGATAAAAAGGAAACATCCTGCTCCAGAAGGTACTAAAGGCCAGATGATTGCCAAAGCAGCATTAACTAGGGCAAAAGTAAAGGCAGCAGGAGGAAGATCACGACCACTGACTCAAGACCTAAAAGACTTACCCCTACCCCATCTCCTTGAGCATACACTGTAGAATAAAAGAACACTGTACTTTTAATTTGAAGCAGGGAAAACCATAGCCCAGTAGAAATGGTGGCAGATAAACAACTACCAATAAAGATTTGGGGGAAGGACTTTGGAAACTAAGTGGGTGAATCTAAAACCGTATAAATTGCTTGCCTGTTTAACTGCAGGTTGTGCTAGCTTTGTGGAATTACCACATAGCACCCATCTTTGCACAAATATGAAATAAATAATATCTCTTCCAAGTGTGTGATTACTGGGCTCGTTGCACACCAGGTGACATATCCACTTTTCAGACAACAGTAACACCCATAAATGTTTCTTTACTGCTTTAAGTGCACCCTTGCAACGTGAAAAAAACAGCCAGAAGAAACAAGACAGTTGAAGACAACTAATAAAAGAAGATGGAAAAAAAGTGCATGGATGAAACAAAGACAAAACTGCAGCCAGAGAATTAATGGAAAAGTTAAAAGAAATAAGCATCACACCGGTAACTGCAAACAGTAACAAATAAAAGCACCTGCTACTCACTGTTTTTCATTGAAAGCAAGCAACACAGAAGACAAAAGCCGACAAGCAAAGACCGAGTCAAAACACCAAAATGCAAAGCAAGCTTCGTGCTGCAGAGGCACATGCCTCATCCCTGGCCCGCGGCCGACTGCTTGCTTACCTTCTCTCCCACCTTGGAATTTCACTCGGATTGTTTTGTCGATGTACTTAGACAGGTCCAAAATACTCTCCTTCTTCTTCTTCTCCTTGTCCTAAAAGCGAGGAGCAGAGACAATCTGAATTAAAAAGAACCCTCCCCTTCCCCCCGGTTACATATATACTCCATAACATTTCTTTTTATTGCGCTGTTTGTAATACGGCTACGGAAACCGCCCCAAGGCACAGCTCCACGCGAAGGAAGAGCCAGAGGACAGAGCCGACTGGCACGGCAGCGGGCCGGCAGCACAGGACGGACAGACCTGCACGACGCCGCCGCGCACAAGCGTCCATAAACCCCCCCCCCCCAGGGGCCAGGCCAGGCCCACCCCTAGGGCGGTCGCGATCAGCGAGAGACGCTCTGGGCCTTGCTCGCCTCCTCACATAAGGCCGCGCACCCGCACAAACCCCACTCCTCACCGCCATCTTGCTCGCGCCGCCACCACCTCCGCCGACGCTCGCCATTTCATTCGCCGCTGCCAGAAGTGACGTTATACCTCGGCGAAGCCCATTTGCAGCTCACCAGCGTGAGGCGGGACTTCCGGGGCGGGGTTGCTAGGTTACCCGGTGCGGAAGGGGTCCGACCCGGCCCCGCTCGGAAACAAAGCGGGCGGCGGCGCAGCTGGACTGGTATGGCGGCACAGTGGGCCTGGCTGCGTGTCTGGCTGCTGTTGCGTTTTCTGCCGCAGGTGAGGGGCTGCGCCGGCCCTGGGAGCGCCTTGGGCCCCACGCCCTGGCGGGGAGCCCTGCTGGGATAGGGGGCAGCAACCGGGTGGAGAGCGGTCACGGGCAAAGCTGGTCCCAGGGCCCTGGCGGGGTCTGTGATGCTGGTGGCCTCGTCTGGTCGGACGGTGTTTCTCGGTCTGAGAGTCGCCTTTTGTGGGTAGTAGCGGCCCAGAGCAGAGCCTGGGCTGCCCGGCAGCAGCAGGAGGGTGCCGCAGCCCTCCCTGGCAGGCGGGGGGGGAGGGGGCTGCAGGGTGTTTTTTCTGGAGGAAACAAAACTTCATCGTTCATACCCCAAGCCACCTCCTCATGTCTGTGTTATGTGTCTTCCGTGATTTAGCAGTATTTATATCTGTGTATATTTGGGTTTGTTTTGATTTTGGGGTAGTTTATTTTTCTTCTTTTTGTAGTTAACAGCATATTCCTCATAGTTGCGTCCCTGTCGGGCCAGCAGCCTTCTCCAGACAGCCCTTTGGGAAGGGTGTGCAGGCCAGCAGTTGGGGTTGGGGCTGGGATCTTCACAGCAGGGATGGCTCTTGGCTTTAGGTTCATCCAGACTGACAAAGTCACTCTGAGAAAGCAGTTAGCAGGAGAGAAAGGGGATTTGTGCTGAACCTGACCCCATAGCCTGTCTTGAGTCTTGCGTTCTTGTTACTTAGAGTACTAATAAGTTTTGTGGGGTACATTTTTAAGGGTGTGACAAACTAGGCATGTAATCCTGATATGGGATAAGAGTGGATTTTTAGGTATTGCACTGCATGGTACATAGCTTTTGTATTTTAAGTTCAGGTATTTTGCATTCTGAAAATGTTGAAGTGTCATTTAAAGCTCTTTATGGTTTGTTAGGTAATTTGGAGGTACTCTCCAAATGTCCTCTTGGGTATTATTGATGTAACATCTGAACGCAACAGTCTAATTTTTTTGCTTTTCCCATACCTGTCTCCTTACTGATTCCTTGCCAGTGATCTTTAGTTACAGAATGCTTTGGCTGCCAGTTAAGTTCTTTTTAACTTCTGCATCATCCCCTTTTTTCTTTTCCTCCATCATCTTTTCCTGCATCATCCCTTCCTTGTTCCACACATGCCCTGTGCATTTTGGCATCTCTGTTAATGCTTGAAGTGGACCAGTAGTGCCAGCGTAGGCCCTACAAATTAGTAAGATAAGAACGGGTCAAGGACTAGCAGGGAGTCAGTTTGAACCATCAGTTGGGAAATGGTGAGCACATCACAGTGTAAAAGGACAGCAGGTGATAGTCTGGATAGGTGGGTACTTGGAGATCTTGGCTTCAGCTCCATGTATTGCAGCATACTTCCCTTCTGTAAGCAAGTCATTTAATATGTCTGTGCAGTGGAATAGTGCTAACATGCTTGAGCAAGCTTTGAACAGGCTGGCCAGAGTGCTGAAACAGTCCTGCAGCTGCAGCAAAAAGTGACTTTACTGAATGCTGTTAATATGTTTCTGTTAGCCAAGCTGGCTCATTTAAAATTTGTTTGAATACCTCGTATTTTGCAATACTTTTACATTTCTTGTACTTGCATTTGTCGATATGGTTTTGGTAGTACATCATCCTCATTTTGAGGCAGAGGGGTATGCTGTGATGCACTTGTACTACCATATTACACCAGTGACTGATGGATAGGGTTATTCTGGGGAACAAAGCTGGCAGCTCTCATAATGAGCTGATGTGTGCATTTGCTGTGTACCAGCTGTACTCATCAGTGACTTACTCTTGTCTTAGTGCTGTTGGGCATATTTGGAAAATATCTTTATCTCCCTCCTTGAGATAGGATAATAGGGTTTATTTTTTTTTCCTCCTGGGCAGGGGGAGGTAGTGTCCACATTTGCTTCTAAACTCTGTTTTATATAGGGAGAAGGAACAGCTTGGTGTCCTGGTTTCAGCTGGGATAGAGTTAATAGTAGCTGGTATAGTGCTATGTTTTTGAGTTAGATATGAGAAGAATGTTGATAACGCTGATGTTTTCAGTTGTTGCTAAGTAATGTTTAGTCTAAAGTCAAGGATTTTTCATCTTCTGATGCCCAGCCAGTAAGAAGGCTGGAGGGGCACAAGAAGTTAGGATGGGACACAACCAGGGCAGCTGACCCAAAGTGGCCAGCGGGTATTCCATACCATGGGACATCATGTCTAGTATATAAACTGGGGGGAGTAGGGATGGGGGGATTGCCTCTCAGGGACTGACTGGGTGTTGATCAGCAGTGTTGAGCTATTGCACTGTGCATCACTTGTATATTCCAATGCTTTTATTTTTACTGTTGCCACTTTATTAGTGTTACCGTTATTAGTTTCTTCTTTTCTGTTCTGTTAAACTGTTCTTATCTCAACCCACGAGTTTTACTTCTTTTCCTGATGTTCTCTTGCATCCCACTGGGGGGGAGGGGGGGAAGTGAGTGAGCAGCTGCATGGTGCTTAGTTGCTGGCTGGGGTTAAACCATGACACCTGGCTAGTGAAGTATGGCTCTCCCAAATCTGGGCCCTCATCTGAGAGCACCTAAAGAGGGGTGTGATCTTATAGATCCAAGTACAATCTGCACTTAGACCTTGCTTTGGTATCCGAGTCCTCACTTCTCATTTAACTTCCCTCTCGTTCTAACCATTCCTTCATGGGACTGCTACCTCTCAGTTGTCCTGTAACAATAGCAGATATACATGAGCCTTTGACTAATGAAGAATACAGTAACATGATCTGCAGTGAGCATGTTGGATCTAGCTGGTCTTCACTATACTAGTTTTCAGCAGGATATTGAATTGAGGTGATACAGAAACTGTGTTTAAAATCAGAGTGCTCTATGATGTAGGTCCAAAGAGCTGAAAAGATTGTCTGAAATTCTGGATTAAGGTAGTGGTTGACAATTTACTCTCATGGAATTGTTACATTGTGAATATGAAACTCTCTCCACTGTACGGTGCTTGTTGAAGCAGTGTTTTCTTTGTGTGCAAATTTGCCGTCTGCTGTTGATGGTCTCCAAATTGATTGGTGCAGTTCCTGGGAAAGAATGTACTCCAGCTCTTGGGAACTCTGCTATGTGTCTTGCATGATAAATACTGTAAGAGTAGGTATAGCTCATTCATTCCTTCTTCAAGGAACACAGCTCCTAGTGTCTGATAAATCTCCCTGAGGTTCAGGTGACCAAATCAGGTGATAGAGCTAATGAAACTGGAAAAAGTATATGGGGCATCCAGGTGAGTTTTGGGACAGAGGCAGGGAGGACCAAACAAGAATGAGACACTAGGTTGGCTCAGTCACTCACATTGCAGTTTCTTGAAATACAGGTGAGCTGAATTCCTCCTCTCCACCTTCTTTCATCATTTAACTTGCAAGCCCCAGTGCTTGTCTCAGAGCTGTATTAATTCACCAGCTTAACAAAAAAAAAAACCCCTCACTTAGCAAAAAACTGGGGAGTGTTCTGTTCTTTTAATGCATTAAATAAACCACGAGTCTGATGAGGTTCAGAGCAAACAAGCATGCTCTTCTAATGCTACAAACAATTAGATTGGCTCAGTTGCCTGTTAAGTTGTACCGTCAGACTTTATGCTTCTGTTGTGTGAAAACCTTTTCCTTGTTTTGCAGCTTTATATAAAACACTTTGCTTTGTGTTAATTATACAACAGTCTTCATAAAGCTGTGATTCTAGCAGATTTCCAGCTTTGCAGAAGTCTTGCTTGTGACCTGGCACTGTTGTTGAATATGGATGCCTGATTGGTAACAATGTTTCAATACAAATACTTTCTCCTTATTCATATAGGGAAAACAGATAATTCCATACTGAACTGGGAGAAGCTACTTTTGCTTTTTGAGGCCTGGAAGCCCATTCCTATTGAAGCTTGTTGTAGTGGTTTCTAAATCATATGTACTGCAAGAAGCAAGTATCAAAACACTTATTGTCACAACAGCTGTTGTTTTTCTGTGAGTGTTGAAAAAGGCTGGGCTTGATATCCAAACACTTGGAAAACAGCCCTTGGGGTTTGTAGGAGCATTGTATAGGATCTGCAGAAGAGATTACATTTTCTCATGGGTTAATCTAGCTTATGGAGTGATCTCTAGGAACTAAGAACCATCATAAATGTTGCCACCATCCCAGTGTATCAGCTGCACTGCTTTGAACTTACTTTAGTTGTCTGACACTTAATGACATAAATAAAAACAAAACTGGAAGCATCAAAGCTCTATGGTACTGGAACAAGAAACTGATGCCTATGGCTCTACTTAGGTGGGATGTTAAGAACAAATTTGTAATGGCTGTTAACAGACTTCAGAACTATGCTTTGATGCTAAGTGATAGCTGCTTTGTAAAAATGTCTGTTAATACACATACTGTATGGACTTTCTAAACTGTACACCCTCTTCTGCTTTTAGCCCTGCTCATGTTCCATTTAATTCCTCTCATCCTAGATTTTTTACTTGGCTTTTAGCATAAAAACACACATAGCTTCTAAATTGTTTTGAGCACTTCACATTAGGAGCCTTTTACTCCCTTAATATTTCTTTAAAGAACATCTATTAAGTTCCTCAGAAAGCATAATTATGTATTATTGTCTTCATTGTGCCATTGGGGATTATTACTGAGTTCCAGTAATGGTTATCTAAATGGAAATGTAGCAATACTCCCTATACTTATTCTCTTGTTTTAAAGATGCATAGCATATATCTTATAAATGTAAAACTTTTAACTGTAGAGGTTGGTGGTTTCTCAAATGAGTAAAGCTGCTCAATTACAGGTAGCTAGCTCCTGCAAAACTGCCTGAAGATTTTGGAGGCAGTTGTACATGTAATATTCAAAACTGCACCGCTATATATATATTTTTTTAAGCCCAGACAGATCCTATAACAATAAGCAGGAAACACTTTTGTAGTGGTCTCTTTTGTCTGTGTTTGGATCTCTGTGGCTTGTTACTCTTGAGAGTAAAATTCAAGATAATAATAATGGATTATTTTTCAATACTACTTCCTTTTGTTGAAAGAGGTTTAGGTGCTATGGGTGGATAGCTGAGATATGAGTTAAAGTCCACCATGACAAATAGTTGGGGGTTTTGCTAAACACATTTTTTACTTGCCACATATGCACAATAGTGTCTCCCTTCCTCCACAAATAGCCGTATCTTGTAAACTTGCACTTTACTCAAGAGGCTTTAATCTGCACTGAAATAAACAGTGTAACCTGCCATGCCCAGCACACTTGTAATTGATTTTAGAGCACTTAATGAACACTGATGTTGTTAAAAAGAAAAAAAAAAGTTGCTGCATGAGTTATTGAAGACCAGTTATATACAAAAGAGCTAAATATAAAAATCTCTACCTCTTATATATTTTTAGGATGATGTTTCTTTACTGCTTTGCTGACATCTTGCAGTAGAATAGCATCATTTATCCTCCAGTGTGGAGATTGTTTAAAGGACAATTCTTTGAAGTGTTCCAAAAAGCATCTGTTTACCCTGAATGTCTCCTAGAATTGCAGGGTAACTTCTGTGTAGTGGGGTTTGAAATAAAGAGGTTGAAATGAGAATGATGGATTCTTTTAGTGGATTTTTGAACAAGCATGTTAAGACACAACTTTGCTGCTGCCTCCAGTCATCTTTAGCATCTTGTTTCTCAGCTGCTACCTGGAGAAACAAATGTGTAAGACGTATTTGTAAGAGTGTAACTGTATAATTATCAAATCATTAGTCTGTTTAGCTTATGAGTGTTAAATTAGATGTACAGGTCAGTCTGTCACAACTTTCTATCTAATTCAGTAGCAGAGATGGTTCTCTAACCTCGTGTTTCTTGCCAGAGCAAGGTTTCATCAGTTCTGGTAGCCACCAAGTGATTTGCTTGGGGAAAACTAAATCTGAGCAATAGAGCAATTAAACATGTCTTCAGTCAATGCCTTTAGTTTTGTTTAAGAGTGCTGGACAGGAGAAAGAGACAAGGAAGAATGGGAAGGGAGGAGTTAGGTCTGTGGGTACAGTAAGGGGGATGGTAGAAAGATAAGATGGCTAGATGGGGGGGGGGGCGTGGCGGTGGTTGGGGGTTATTTGGGTTTTTTTCTGAACCTGTTGGTGGTGCTGAACTGGTGGTGTCCCCTCATCCTGTGTCCTGGGGTCACTAATGAGTGTTCTGCCAGAAACAAATGTGTGACTAGTTAAAGTGGGAGCCTGGTCAGTTATTGTACGTGTTTCAGATTTACTTTTTTTAAACAAATTTCAAAGTGCTAAGTGCTAGTAAGGGTTATTGAGAGTTCTCATTAAAATGCCAATAAAATGGAGAAACTTCCCTTTACAATAGGAAGCAAATGCTCTTGGAACGAAAAAGTGATAATAGGAAGAATCCAGTTACATTAACAATGTTTAGTATTCCTAAGCACTGGATTTCCAAATCACTGGGCTAAATCAGCATTTTGAGAATGCTACACTTAATATGTGGTCAATTTTTTCCTGAATATCTTATATCTCATATGAAGCCAAAGTACCAATATAATCAGCATCATCTTTTTATAGTCTATTAACAGACAGCCCGACTTAAACATTGAAGTTGTTCTGTAAGAGGACTTTGAGGCTCTGAAGTGGTATTTAAAGATCAGCAAGACTCTCCTTCAAAAAGAAGCATTGATCTGGATTTGTATAATTGAATTTAAAAAGGAAAAAAAAAACCAAACAAAGCAACCTCAGAAGTTATTTTTTTGTCCTGCTTTCTGAGTATTTCTTCTGTATCTGGATTTTTTTTATCTGAAGCAATTAAAGCTTTCTGCAGCAGCTGTGCAATGGTCACATCTTAATCTTAAATTGAATTCTTAAAGTGGTCGTGTTCAAACTTGATCAGATGGGTCACAGAATCCACATGAGAAGGCTTGGTACCAAGGAGCTGATGTTCAGTATTTTGCATGAAGGAAAGGGTCCTTAAACTTACACTTTTACAACTAGTGGAGATGGTGCCTGACACTACTCCCAAGATGGTGCTTGCAACCCCATTGTTGCTGCCCTGAAGAGCATAGAAGTGTCCCATAGAACTTAATGGTGACTTGGATGGTGTTAAAATTAAATTCTGCGTGCCTTCTTGTTCCAGCAAGGAAAAGACTGTATCATTAGAGAGCGAAGCAACACAAGGTACCCATTTGCCACTTAGAAATGGGAAGGAGGATTTGTATCAGAGCCTTTAGACTGCAAGAACAGTAACAGCTCATGATATACTTTGAGTTTCCTCAATCATTTCTGAGGGTAGGGAGGATTTACAGTTATTTTGGTTCAGTTAATATGAGAATTAATTAATTAACTAATTAAAGTTAAATAAAACCTCCGCTAGTGGCAGGGAAGTTGCCTATCCTTCCACAGTTGCTTTGTTTGTCTTCTTGATTTGTGATTGCCTGGGTTAATATCTACTAGGACTTGTTATACAAGCAGGCAACTGCATCAACTCCACAAAAATAGTTACTTTTGCAGGGTCTATGTATGGTCTTATAGGTGGTTTTGGCCTGGCTTTTTGGGTAGAAGATGAGGAATGTACCTGGTATACATAACATCATGTCACTATACGTGGGTAAGGAGGGGAAGAAACATTTAAAAGAGCAGAGGTCATCATGAAGAATAAGAAGATGGATGAATAACTCTAATAAGGAAGTGTTTGCTAGTACCTGCTTGTGATGACCAGTCACCCTATGCTAGCCCCTAGGTCTTTCAATTGAGCTGGAAAATAGCATGATAACATCTGACATAACCGAAGTAGAGAGGAATTATGTTTGCTATGTAATATTTTGCAGGGATGGGAAGCTGAAAGTATTTGCGTTAAAAGAGTATTTCTTGCAGTTAGATGTGGTTAGAACGTTTAGCTGAATAAACAGACTACATACACCAGTTTAAGGCATCTTCTCAATTGTGATATACTGTATTTGGTGCATGTTACTGTGTTTACTTTCCTCTGCAGTCCTTGTTCTCTTTCTCCAAATTCCTACAGGATCTGGGTTAATTCAGTTTTCTGGAGTTCTTCAGGAGAATTTTGATGTTTCCATGATTAAGCCAACTAGGAGTATTCTTGCCACCGTGGGCTGCTCCCAGTGGCAGCTCCTGTAAAAGCTCCAACCTGAAGCCAGGCCGCGTGTCAGCTGGAAATAATGTATACCACAAGCATGCCCTGATTAGGTGAAGACTTGAGCTTCGTGTGGAGTCTCTTTATTTTTTTGTACCTCTTGAAGCTTTAAGGAATTAGTAATAGTTTTAAGAAAGCTTTGAGTGAAGAATGCTAGGCCAGGTTATGTTTGAAAAGTTGTCTGTGACTAACTGTGCATAAGGTGCACACACCGTTTTGAGTTCTAGTTCTTCAGCTCAGGACTGTAGCCTGGGCTGTACTTGGGTGTAGAATTCAGATGGTCTTTCCACTGCAACTCAGCTCTGTTCCAGAGGCTGACCGTCAAGTTAAAGGTGGCCAAAGCTCATGATTCATTATTCAAGTTAAGGGATTTTACCTATAAGCAACTGGAGCTAAGCTGTCAGGTTCTGCCTCTATGACCTTGTTGTGGGTTAACCCTGTAGGCAGATAAGCACTACACAGCTGCTCACTCACTTCTCCCACCCTTAGTGAGACAAGGAAGAAGAAAGCAAGAGTAAAAGCCAGAAAACTTGTGGCTTGGGATAAAAATGTTTAATAAGCAAAGGGGAAGTAGAAGAAAGAAAACAAGTGACGCAAATGCAATCACTCGCCACCTCTTACCAGTAGACCAGTGCCCAGCCAGTTCCTGAGCAAAAGATGACTACCTCCTTAAAAAAACTCCCTCTTTTCACTTTTTGTTGCTGAGCATAGTGTTACATGGCATGGAATATCTCTTTGTTTAGTCATTTGCCTGGTTGTGTCCCAAGCTCTTGTGCACCCCCCAGTCTGTTCACTGGGGGCACCGAGTGAGAAACAGAGAAAGCCTTGATACCTGCAAACACTGTTCAGCAATAGTTAAAACATTTGTTTATTGTCAGCATTGTTTTGGTCACAGATCTAAAACACAGCACCATACCAGCTGCTATGAAGAAAATTAACTCTATCCTAGCCAGCTAGACCCAGGCCTGTGCTGTAATTATGACTCTTAGATATGTAATCTTCACTACTTGTAGGAAATATAGTTGGGAGTTTTGACTGCTGGTCACTGAAGCAGTGAAAAGTATATGCAGTATCTAGTCTTCAAAATCTACCTGTGCTACCTAGGACTTAAAAAGAGAGCTGATGATGCTGTGGTGTCAGGTCAGACCTACAGCAAAGGTGTCCAAGGCTGAGTTTTGGAGCAATGTGAATCTGGAATTGATCATTGCTTCAGGCTGTACTTTCAGGAGGTGATAGGGGCCAGGCCTCTTATTCTAGCGCTCTCATCTGTTCTAGAGTAGTCCAGTTTCTTTCTATTGCTCTGGTTATATACATATATGCACCATTCTACCTGTGTTGTTCGGGGTGGTGGTTGTTCATTTTTTTAAAATACATCCAATAACATTTAGTGAGGCTTCATTTGATTCTTTGACCAGTTGCTGTGTAAGAGGGAATCTGCCTAATGTATCTGAAGCCTTGTGTGAAGTATGATGGAAATAATAAAAAATTCCACTGTATTCCCTGCACAGATACCGAAACTATATAGAATTGTTTGGCTTTTCTTTAAAATACAAAGTAGGCTAGTCAACAGCAAGTTAGGCCCATCACTTCTGGTATTTCAAGTGACTGAAAATTCTTGTAGTGAAATTTTTATGTTTTCAGGTGTACTGTGAGTATGGGATGGTACATGTCCTGTCAGAGAAGGGGAGCAGCAAAGGAAAAGACTACTGTATCCTCTTCAACTCTCAGTGGGCCCATTTGCCACATGATCTGGGTAAAGCTGTAAGTACCTAGCCAAGCAATGACAGAAGAATGTATTAAAAAATGCCTTTATTACAGGGAAACTTTTAATTTCTAACTTGGATTAGTAGAATTTGAAGCAACTACTTTGTTTGCTCTACTTAGAAAATATTTTATCTGTTAAGATCACCCTAGGCAGCGCTATGATGGCAATATTCTTTTCCAGGCAGCATGCAGAGGTAATGACTATTTCTGGTTCAAAACAAAAATCTTCCTTTTGCACAATGTGATCAATTAAATGAAAATGGTACTTACCTGTGTTTGGAAAGGAGGTTTTGTATGTCAATATGATACAAAAAGATGCCACATGGTCTTGCTAATATACTGAACTGTGACCTTTAGCGCTTTCTCAGTGGTTCATAGTTCCGTCAAGTGTAAGAATAAGAACTCACAAACTGTCGAGCTTTTGCTGCATTATCCAAAGCTATATGAGCTGACAGTTGAGTCAATTCTTCACGCTATTCTGTGAGAAAAAGTTACTGTCACTGAGTGATGCAATCAGCAAGTATGCTTTGAATGAGCTACTAATAGGGGAAGATGTGGAGTAGTTGACTGATACTCTGTTCATTTTATTCATTGTATTCTTTAATCTACCAGTTGAGTGCTACAGAGTTATTAATGTTCCTTATCAATGTATAATCAACTTTTAATAACTTATGGTGGTTTTATCACAACTGCCGATTACTCCCTAGGTACATAAACAGCCCAGATGCTGCAGCTGCCTTTGCCTTGTGTAGACCCAGCTAACAAAGTCTTGCACTTGACCTTACTCTGTGTAATGTAAAGTCAGCACATGTACATACTGTATCCCCTTTGCTTCAACAGAAGTGGGAACACAGAAGTACATGAAGATGGTTTGAGAGGCTTAGGGTCTTGTTTGACTGGATCCAGGCAGGCTTCCCACAGAGTCTCTAGCATTCTAGACTCTAGGATTTGTGAGAGTTGGGGGCTGTACTGTACACATCTTGTTTCAGCCAGTCCCATAAAAATTCACTGGAGATACATTTCAGTAGCTCTGCAGGAGCTAATGTCATCCCAAATAGCTTGCTCTGAACTAAAACTAAAGCATTGAACAAGTTCTGATCTGTCTTCCACAGAGCACTTGGGTTGTCTATGCTATGTCCCTTGCCTATCCCTGTTTCCTTCCTCAGATCTCCCTCTGCCTTTCCCATCTTTCACATTCTCACTCCTCCTCTTCATCCCCTCCAGTACTTTGGCAGTAAACAATTTATTAACTGAGGTGATGCAGTGCACCAGCCTGAGCTCACTCTGTATTTGTGTTGTGCTCTGATAGAGCTGATAAGCTTTCCTGAAACCTGGACAACCAGGGAGTGTGTGTAGAGACATTTTACTGTCTCTATAGTAAGAGCCAGATTGGAGATGGCACTTTTCTGAATAAGCTCAGAGCTACTGACAGCTCGACCCTTAGCTTTCCCTCCTAAAACAGGAGAGCCAGTTATACAGGTATCTGATATTGTATCACATACCTGTGGATTTCTAATACAAATTCTTACTTGTATCAGGTTAAAACTTTACCCTGACACTTCCCAAACCTAACAGCTCAACTCCTAGCAAGAGTGAGGATGTGACCTGCTTCTGTTAGCACAGCTTACAGAAAGAATCAGTTATTTGGTAGGTAATTGCATTTTTCAGGTGACTTGCAAATAAAACTGGGCAGAGATGCTCATTGCTGTTTAGGTTTTGCAAGGAACAATTTGTGCTGGTGTTATTTCTAAAACCTTGAAGTGTCTTCGGGCTGTTCCTGTGTAAACATACCAGAGTAGATGTCTTTGTGTCTGAGGAGGGCCAAAACTAAGGAGTCGAGGCAGGCCTGCAACATCTCTGAACCACAGGTAGTAGGACAGGCAGCTTAGAATCCAGTATCCAGGTGCTTAGGATCCGAAATTTCAGCTAACTGCATATGCTTAGTTTCAAAATGGAAGTTTATTTTTGTTGCCTGTGCTTTTGTACTTTACCTTAGCCTGTGTTTGTGTTTCTGGCTTTCATACCCTACATAATCTCAGCCTGCCACTCTGTGCCACTCTAGCAATTATAAGACTTTGCTGTACTCTTCCTACATCCTGGATGCATGCATCAGAATAGCAACAGTGCTGAAGAAGACACTGCAAGTGCAGATTATAACATAAATCTTATTACCAGCAGAACTTTGTACAAAAAGGTGAAGGAACGCAGGTTTCTACATAATAGAGAGTGCAGCACTGCCCCAGCTTTCAAGTTTCTCTGAGAATATCACTCCATTACTTGAAAATTCTCAATTACCCTTTAGATACTCTGGTTTCTGCTCTATAATTTTATTTTATATATATGTATTTAACTAATTTCTTTCTTTTCAGTCACTCTTGCAACTACAGGATCAGACAGCATCTGTTTTGTGTTCTCCTTCTGATGTACCCGATGGGGGATTTAATAATCAAATCCCCATGGTGATGCGAGGGAATTGTACCTTCTATGAGAAAGTGAGGCTTGCTCAGATAAATGGAGCTCGTGGGCTGCTGATCATTAGTAGAGAGAGACTGGTAAGTCCTTCTGTCTTTCTATATTGCTGATACTCCTCTGATGTTAGATATTGTCTTGCCTTCAGTGCTCATTGCTGGTAGTTGATGCTCCTCTTTAAAATAAATAATATATATGTATATGTGTGTTTATGCATGTATGTACATTGCATAGCTGTGCGTGGAAATAATACATCTGAAGGAAGGATTAATCAAACAAGAGGAGGTACTCATTTAAGTAGGAGGAGTGCTGCATAAAGCCCATGTAACATTCAAGTCAAGGGCTCAGAATTATCCTTATGTCATGTGAAATACTGGAATCAAAGAAGGAGGTTGGTTTATTGACTCATACTCCTACCTTCAATGAGATCTAGAGCACAGTTGAATCTAGTGCTTTAGATTCAGCTGGAGCATCACCAGTGTATGTTTTGCAAAATCAGTAGTTTTGAATACTGTAGTCAATACTAGAGGCACACATCAGTCATAAAACCATGACCCTGATGTGCAAAAGGTACTGCTTGAAGTCTGGTTGCTGCATTTTGCTGTTACAGTCTTTAATGACTTGTGTTTTACTGGAAACAGGCATACATTCTGACTTTGAGTTTTTGCTGTCATTACATTCCTTTCTAGAATATTTTCCAAATTAACAGAAACAGAACTTGCAACTTTAACCCTTTTGAAGTAGTAGAAGTATTTGCAGAAATGATTATTCTTACCTGGTCTGAACTGTCTTTCAGGTTCCTCCTGGGGGTAACAGGAGTCAATATGAAGAGATTGATATTCCTGTGGCTCTGCTCAGCTATACTGATATGTTAGATATTGGCAAGGTAAACTTGATAGTAAATGCTCCAATTTATATTATCTCCTTTAAATAGTCACTGCTCAATAGTATTTGAAGTCTGTCCATTTGAATTGTAGAGAGCTGTATTCATGAAGATTGCATTATTAAGTTTTGAAAAAAAAATGCAAATCTTTTGAGAGGTTATTTCTCATTTTCAGAATAAAATCAAAATGGAGTCTGGTGCTGGAAATAAATATCACTAATAGTAGAACCAATAGATTGCTCTTAAGTATTTATAATAAAGTTTGATTCTGAGGTTGCTTAGTGAAAACTAAATAACTGAACCATTGCTAAGGTAGCTTTTTGGAAGTTCTTCATAACTTGTACTTACCTCCACAGAGTTTTGGCAGCTCGGTGAAAGGGGCAATGTATGCACCAAATGAGCCTGTGCTAGACTATAACATGGTGATTATATTTGTCATGGCTGTGGGGACTGTTGCAATTGGAGGCTACTGGGCAGGAAGCAGAGATGTGAAAAAGTGAGTAACTGGAATGCAGTATCAGTTTTCTTCTATTTTTCACAGGGAAAAAAAAAAGGTATTTATCTAAAGATCACCTGGTAGCTCTTCTAATGAGATTTATAGACTGTCTATATAACCAGAGTGGGAAAATGCTGATGTGACATTTGAAACGCCCTGAGCCTGGTATTGGCTTTGTCACTGTATGAAATTATTAGAGTATAATTTGCATTTAGCAGTTTAGTGTTTTGCCTTGTCAAAAAGCCAAACATTTGAAAAGTTCAGAAGGAAAATTGGATAGTAATAGGCTTCCTATTTGTGCTTTTGCAAAAATCCAGTGTAAAACTTTTTTTTAAAGAAAAAAAAAAGAAAAAAATGTTTTTACTAGTATAGAGCAAACAAACTGATTAGGTGGCTAACAGATACTATGTTTATTATGAATCATTTATTGAAATTTTATAGTTACTTTTTGCCAGTAAGTGGAGTTGGGGAGAGGAGGTTGTCTGTGCCACACTTAATTTTAACATTTATTTTACATATACAACCTCAATTTAGGATTTCTTTAGAAGTCAGCAAATTATTCTGCAGTAATTTTCAGGATTCTGTTGAGTTAGTTCCTAGTGAATGAAGAATAGTACTCTTGATAAACTAATGTGGTAGTTATTGTTTTATGAATTGTATTATGTCTGATGTTCATACATCCATGCAAAATGTGGAGTTCCACTGACTTGACTGGAAGTCAGTGCAGGCATTAGTGTTGTCATGTTTTCCAAGCCCACTTAGTTCTCCCTGAAGATTCAGTGCCCTTTTATACTTTGTTGCAGAAGGAATGGACTGATTATAGCCATGTTACTCTTTCAGGCGGTACATGAAGCACAAACGTGATGATGGGGCAGAGAAACATGATGATGAAACGGTTGATGTGACTCCAATAATGATCTGTGTATTTGTAGTGATGTGCTGCTCAATGCTGGTCCTCCTTTATTTCTTCTATGACCACTTAGGTACTCTTAAATTTGTATTGATACATCTTCAATATCACAAGGCTGCCTTCACAATAGTTATGAAACGGTTGTCTTCTGTCGTGTTTCCCCATCCCCACATGATTTAAAACCCTGTAAGAAAACCCACTAAGTAGATTTCTATACCTGCTTTTAGTGAGGTTGGATTAGGTGATCATAGAGCTTCTTTCCGATGTTAAAGCCTATTAAGTAGATACAGGCTTAGTGTGTTCTACCTTCTATTTTTTGTCAAAGGTGTTCTCAAACCTATATTTGTCTTTCTATTATTGTTCTATTTGAAGTTAAGTTATGGGATCCAGGATCAATTTTTTTATCTTTTTATAAAGATAAGTTTCTATTGATCAGTTATCAAATTGATTGACAGAAGAACATGAGAACCTAATGCACTGGAGCTTCAATCCTCATATTTCTGAGGAAGTTATGAAAGATGCATCCTGTCTGTATTAATTTTGCTGCTAAGTGAGTTCCCTTATAATGCTTATGTATACTCATAATGAGAATATAAACACTTCACCATGAATTGCCTTTTAGGCTTATGATTTAATGACCTACTTTGTGCTAACATTCTTAGAGTTTTTGATTTGTTGAAGTAGCTGTTGCATAAAGTACACCTGAATAAAATGAGCTCGAATTAGATATTAAAGAGCATAAATTTAATCAACAGTCATTTGAAGTCTCTGAATTTAAGGTTCACTTGTGAAATGTAAGCCTTGTTTCTCATTCAGGCTTTTTGATTGCCTGTTCTTTATTCAGCCAGGGTATGAAAAAAGCATCTCTTAACTTATCCGACTTGGACTTACTACTTTTTCTTTCCCAGTCTATGTTATCATAGGAATATTCTGCCTGGCTGCCTCAATTGGTCTTTACAGTTGCCTGTCTCCCTTTGTAAGAAGATTCCCTTTGGGAAAGTGTAGGTACGTGGCAAGTTCTTGATCTTTAATAGGCAAAATTAAGTTTTTATAATGTTGGGTAGGTGTGGGATTTACAGGGTGATTTCATACTTAAAAACATTTAAAAAGGAGAAATGTAACTACATAGACAATGGTAGCTTTGTGTTTCATTTTCAGAATCCCAGACAACAACTTGCCTTATTTTCACAAGCGTCCACAGGTCCGGATGTTGCTGTTGGCTATATTTTGTATCTCTGTGAGCATAGTCTGGGGAATCTTCAGAAATGAAGATCAGTAAGTGTACACTTTAGTTTCTGTGATAGAAATGTAATATGCTTTATAGTATAAATAACTGACATCTGCAGAAGCCTAAACTTATCCTGAATTTAGGAGTGACAGGAAAGAAACTAGAGACTTGGGCAGAAGTTGTTCCTTATGTACTTCGTCTTAGTCTTGTTGGTTTAAGTTACAGAAAACTGTCTCCTTAAGCTTGAATTTCTGAGTCCCAGTCCATATTCTGATCTTTGGCTTCAGACAGCTTTTTCAGAAGTGGTATGGAAATTTGTCTAACTTGCTTCTTCATGGTCTGCATGTGTGTTTTCTCAGAGAGAATAAGAGCTGTGAAGCTTGTCAGATCTTTAGTTTCTCTCAGCTCACTGGTATGAGTAAATAATTCTATGTCCAGTATTGCTGTGGTACGTAATTATAGCACATTCTTACCACTTTTGTTAGTTGTTTGTTGTGGTGGTTTGGTTGGGGGTTTTTTACCCCTTACCTCGCTCCCAGATGCTCAGGTTTCCCCATATACATACATGATATGTTCATCTTAGTCCCTCTGTCAGGGATTCTGTGTTGGAACTGAAATGTTAGCTTGTATTTCTGATGGTGATACCAAAGGTATCTTGCTTGTGCCTTGGATGCCTGTTACTGCCTTTGTGGGGTCAATTTTCTGTGTTAAGGCTGTGGATCACTCACTGAGAACTCATAAATCCAGGAAGCATCAACTTGGAAACATGTTTTAGAGAAATAAATGTCAGACCAAGGAGTACAGAAGTACTGTAGAGCTATTCCAACTTGGGATATTTAGGACTAGGAAATCCATTTTCTACCTCAAAGATGGAGCGGACATGACTGTCTCCTGCACAAAGCTCCATCAGCAAGTGCTCAGATATTGATCACAACAGCATAATCTCTCATCTGCATCTAGACCTTAGCAATTTTGGGGAAACCTTAGTGGTTTGTATCACAAATCCTACTTCTCTTTGATCCTAGCGATTGAGAGTAAAGCAAAGAGCATTGGTACTTCTGTACTTAACTTGCAAAACACAATCAAGAAATAGCCCCAGCTGTAGGCTTCCCTCAGCACACAAGGGTATACACATATACACAGGCTAAAGGACCCCATCATGTCCTATTTTGGTACCCACTGACCTCATTCAGCCAGTTTTCAATCCACCTCAGCATCTGCTTATCCAGCCTATGCTTCATCAGTTTCTCTATGAGGATCTTTGATGAGGATCTTATGGGAGATTCTCAGTGGAAAGCCTTACTGAAGTCTACATAGACAATATCCCCACTGCTCTTCCCTCATCTACCAAACCAGTCATTTCATTGTAGGAGGTTTTCAGACTGATCAAGTACCACTTCCCATTTGCAAATCCATGCTGACAGCAATGTTGATTTCAAGCAAGTACTTTAATAAAAGTTGTTTTGTCCCAAGCAGGTCCTTACTGAGTATAAGGCTTGATCTGGCTTTCCTATTTTTTTCCTGTGAAAAAGTTGCTCTCCTCTTTCTTTAGGTGGGCCTGGGTTCTCCAAGATGCTTTAGGAATCGCTTTCTGTCTTTATATGTTGAAAACAATTCGCCTGCCTACATTTAAGGTATGAAAGTTAAACAGATGTAAAAAGAGGATGTTTGCCTGTATATAGCCGAACAGAGGAGCCACTTCTAATGGAGTACATTGGCTTGAAAATGCACTTGTGTTCATACATAGCTTGGAAGAGTGATGTAATGAGTATACTGTAGACCAAGAAGTGGTATGTGATTGTTGTGCATGGTGTTTGGTAACTTAAAGTTCTGTAGAGTGTTGACTACTAGTAAATTGCACACCATATACTCACTTGTGGGTTTTTTTGGGGGGCAGGGGTTGGTTTGACTTTTGGGGTTTTTTTTGTTGGGTTTTGTTTTGTCTTCAAATTTGACACGCAATTGATGCATCATTCTGGTGTTTTTTTAAATCTTCCAGAACTTATTCAGTATCCCAAGATGAAAATCAGTATCAGTCATTTAGTTGCCCCTTGAAGCAGAGTTTGAAGAGCTGCCTCAGTTATCTTCACCTATAAATTTGTTTCCCTATACAGATTGGCCATAGTAGTGTGGATACTGTTTCAAGCTATGCCTAGCACCCTCCAGAGAAAATGTAGATCATCTTAGTATTTCCTAACAAATTGAAACAGCACCATTTCCAGATTTTACATAATAAAAAATTTTAGGGACTAACATGTAATTTTGTGCCCAAGAATTACTTTCTCTTATATGGTGTGTGTGAGACCAAATTCCTCCATCTAAAATGTTTAGGAGTTAAGAAAAATACATGGTGACTTGTTTTAGTCCTTGTTAGCTTTTGCCTTGAATAGTCTTAAATTGCTAATTATTAATTCTTTGCTGTTTACTAATGCACAGTATGTAAATACCAAGTATATTGTCTCTTCCTTCAGGGTTGTACCTTGCTCCTCCTGGTTCTTTTTGTGTATGATGTATTCTTTGTATTTATCACACCTTTTCTAACAAAGGTAAGTAAAGTACTTCTCTAGTGCCTGCTGGTTACAGAGCAAACTGTAGTGACCTGTTTCTCTGTGTGTTCCTAAATGATCCCAGACCTGGTGAGTGAAGTGCTGACTTACAAATTTTCCCTTTTTCTTTAGACTGGGGAGAGTATAATGGTAGAGGTGGCTGCTGGCCCATCTGATTCCGCCACTCATGAAAAGGTACTGAATGCAGTCTGAAAATATGGCACTAACTTCCAGCTATTACATTTTCAACTTCTCTAAAATTCAAAGACCATAAAGCTGAAATGGGGATACCAGTCTGAAAATAATTTAATGTGGAAATAAGCACTCCTTAGCTCTCTGGAAAACTACACCAAACATGGGGGGCAAAGCAGACTTTTAGTGGTTCATCACAACAGCTTTGGTCTTCCTTTATCTTGCTTTAAGAGGGTTTGAGTATAAGGCAGCTCATTAGCTCAGCTTCACAAAAATGTGACCACATTTGTAAATATAACTTTTGTTGCTAATGAAGCATATCGATTTTTACCTAAAGAGATAAAAATTATATGATCAGTCTGTCTCTTCCCCCTCTTCCCCCTTTTCCCCTGTTTTGATAATTGCTTTATGAAAAGCTGAGGCTATAGGCAAAGGAGAGAAACACAAATTGGCGACAGAAAGAAAACAGAAGTTGGTATAGTTCTGTACTGTTTGACAGCAGCCAGCTGCACGCACAGAGCTGTATAACATTGCAAATTATGTAATAAATAGGAAAGCTTGGGGGAATAAAAGTCTTTAAAATTATTCAAGTCTTTAGTCTTTTGAGACTTTCATTGCAACCAGTAGAATGAAATAGAAATGGTTATTTCTTAGGCATGTAGCAGTTTACCTAAATTTTTACGTTCCTGCAGTTAAAGCAGAGTTGGTGTACCCTGTTGCATGTGAGGACTTTGAAATTGACAGACATCTCAAAACTCTGTATTAAAGGGAGTTGTTTTGGCTGTTTGGTTTAGAAAGTATTTCATCACTCCTATCTCAAATACATTTTGTTGTCAGTAATATTAAAAGATTTTAAACATAAGGATCTATAATATTAAAAAAGATACATTTGCTGTGTTTGAAGTCTACAGTTTCAGTACAACAAGAACAAGTTCTGGTAGATGGTGTCAGTATGTAGAGAAAACTTTTCATAAGGCATGTGTCTCTCTCATTCCAAGCTCCCAATGGTCCTGAAGGTTCCACGACTGAACTCTTCACCGTTGGCTCTGTGTGACAGGCCTTTTTCTCTCCTAGGATTTGGAGACATTTTAGTTCCAGGTATTTTTGTTTAGCATTTTAAGAATTTTACTTGTTGTGCGCTCATATTGATTTATTCTGCTTGTACTTCCACTTCAAGTGGGAAGTTTGATTTGACCACTGTAAAGCTAATAAATTCGTAAGTGTGTCTTTTATGGTTTTTTTTCTGCACTATTCACTTTTTCCATAAGAAATTAAATGCCTTAAATTAATCTTACGGTTCAGTTTCACATGCAGTGATGTCAAATGTAGAGAAATCTCAAGAGTTGATTTAGCAACTAATTTTATAGTATAAAACATCTTTAATAGAGGAAATTATTTGTCCACTTGCACATTATGTGAGTACACACATACCTGGCCACTCAAAACTTCATAATTTTGTCAGTCATACAACAACCAGCGTTTCTACCATACCTTCTCTCAAATTTGACTTTAGATAGTATGTGAAAGTATGCCTGGCACCACTGCAAGTGAAAACAAGTATGCATCTTCTGATTGTCAGATTTCTTCTGAGAAATTATTTCTTTATTTTCTTATATTTTAGGAAATATGAACTGTGTCATCCCTGTCCGTGTCCCCCCTCCCCCTGACCTATAATAGGCATAGTTATTAACCATAAATTTCTACTGTCTTTACTAGGAGCTGGAAGGGATGAACTTACTCCTATTCTTGTTGTGAACACTGTATTTTTACAGCTGTTTACTAGGGATGGGATGATGTTTTGTATCTAGGATCTGTGTATTTGTAGATGTTAATTTTATTATTGGAGTGATTCTGTTGTACTGGGCTTGTGTTATCATGTAACTGTTTTGAAAGCTGTGCAGCCTCCTGAGTGATGCTGTCATAGTACTTGGGCAACCCTCTGTTTAAGTAAATGTTGAGGGGAAAAAAAATCTTAAAAGTTCTTGGATAATTTGATGGGTTTATGTATTTTAATGTGTGAATGGTTGAAAGCATGTTGTAATTGTTCTTTCCTTTCCTAGGTTTACTAGTAGCCTATTGCCATAGATTTGATATTCAGGTGCAGTCATCCAGAGTCTATTTTGTAGCCTGCACAATAGGTACGTATAGTGGGACACATGAACACAATACCTACAGGGGTTGCTTCCTTTAAAAGCTACCATCGATCTTGTGTTATGTAGTTTGGGTGGTTTTATTCTTCTCCTCCTGTTATTATTA
This sequence comes from Elanus axillaris, assembly GCA_026212715.1. Taxonomy (NCBI): domain Eukaryota; kingdom Metazoa; phylum Chordata; class Aves; order Accipitriformes; family Accipitridae; genus Elanus; species Elanus axillaris. Next base: position 36,531,998 of record JANZLQ010000095.1, read on the forward strand.
AACAAATATTTTAGCTAAGTACTTCTGAGGCCCGATCTTCCATCACCAAGTTATCTGATGTTACTTTCCTGAGCTGTTTTGTCTGCCATATATAAAGGGAGCTTCTTGTTACCATGGCTTGTCTCACTATAACCCTTACATCTACACTATCTTTATCCATGCTTAGCTACTCATTCTGGTTTCTTGATTCATGAATCTCTGAGTTTATTGCATATGAGAATTCAGGTTAGGCACATCTTCCTTTGACTTTGTTCTTAACTTTTTTTGTATTCCAAAAATCTCTGACCTATAATGCAATGAGTTGTATTATGGTGGCTGTTACACCTCTAAATTAGTTTTCCTTTAGTTACACGCCATGGACTTAAAGACAACTGATGAATAGGATCCTACAGATTTCTGTTGCCTTTGTAACTAAGTATTTATGCTAGCAAAGACCTAAGATGCTTGCAATTAATGTCATGAAAAATTTTCATGAAAATCTGCTTTAGAAATTCTTTTGAAAAAATAGCTGGGTTCTTGGAGACTTATAGCAGGGTTAGAGAGATGCTTTTATTTCAGTGCACCAAATCTTGCATAATCTCCTCTCATATATACTTAAATGAAACTATTGTCTTACCTGGTACTTTCAAAACACATTTACAGAAATTGATAGAAAACTATTGTATCAATGAGGAGTCAGCAGTGTACTACTGCAGCAATGAACACTAACCACATACAGGACTGTGTTAGCAAGACTGAGTCAACAGTGTGAGAGAAGTGATAACTGCCAAACTGAGGGGAATAAAGACTGAGTCTTCACCAGGATCCCTGGTGCAAGAGAGACTGACATACTGGAGTGAACCTGGTGGAGGCCATCATGTTGGCTGAGGGCTGGAGCACATGATTTAAAAGAAGAGAAGGCAAATAGGATATTCTGTTGTTGTCCACAGCTACCTAATGTGAGGATGCAGAGAAGACAGACAGACTTTTCTTACAGGTGCACAGGGATAAGATGTGAGGCAGTGGACTTAAGTCACAAGAAGAAATATTTCAACAAGATATAAGGAACTCTCAGTAATAACATAATGTGCCCTGAAAAAAACACTTTTGAAGAACTGCAAAAAGTTATTGAGTATTCTAATCGTATAATCATTTAGGTTGGAAAAGACGCTTAAGATCATTAAGTCCAACTGTAAAGCTAACACTACCAAGTTGTCGTGGACAAATGTTTTAGATCGCTTAAAGAATCACTGTCAAAGGTATTGGCAAAAGTGATTTTAACATAAATTTGTAAAAGTGCAACTTAACAGTGTTTGGTGGCAAGATTCACTATTACTAACTACATGGAAGAAACATACAAAGGAAAATCAAGTTAGAATCGATTTAGAATGATTTATACAGAGGCCGGAGATGCAAAAAGGTAAGGGAGACCCTCCCATTGAGACCTGAGGTTCAGAGTGGACTGTCTTGCTTTCTAAACTCCTTATCAGAGAAGAGTCTAGGTGTGGCTGGATTCAGACTTAGTCCCAGACTTGGTTAATGGTTTATGGCTAATGGAATTAACTACACAGATTTCATTAGACACTCATTCAGCATGCTATCAGTCACTTACTGAGGATCTATTGCAAATAAGGAGTCTCTTAGTCTCAGGTAAGTAATCTCAAACCTTGATGTTAAAGAAGCACCTTCCATCTAGGAGTCTGATGTTAGTTTGCTCCATAGAACCCTAGGTTTCCTGAAGCAGAGACTCAGGCATCGCATCTTAAAAAAATAAATAGTCTTACAGAGTGGTACAGCAGCAGGATCGATTCAAGCTGGGTGCCTCCAGGGAGGGACCTGAACAAAACCTGGTTCATTCTATTTTAAAACTTACTTATTTAAGCTAAACATCTAATATCTCTTAACACTGAGAGGTGTCCCTGCTCAAGGGGAATGTTGCCTGGCATGCAGTCCAGTTGCTGTCCAGGGAGAACTAAATTTGGCTCATCCAACAATCTGTTTTTGGTAAAAGATCTCGTTGCTTTGAGGAGCAACCCCTAGAAGTGTCAGAACTCAAGGGGAGATCACCACCATGCAGCCATGCTGTCTAGCAGGGAGAGCTCAAAGAATGCTCACTTAGGCTGTCATATGTATGGAATAAAGTGGTTGGTTGGCTCATAGCCAAATTGCATACCATGGGAGGGGTATGCACAAGACTCCTTGTACCCACAATTTTCTTAGTTCCTTAATAAATGAGGCTTGGAAAAACCACCTGCTATTCATGCGTTAATATCATGATCAGTGCTTGCTGTATCTCTGCCCCTTTTGTGGGTTTCCTAGAGGGCTTATCTGGCTATGGCTCAGGCCTTTATCTCTTTTGGAGCTTGTACCAAACTACTGCTAGTTTGGTTGGGGGCGGGGGGGGGTGTGCATCTGTCACACAAGTCCACCACAAAACCATGTCCCTAAGCACCACATCTACACGTCTTTTAAATACCTCTAGGGATGGTGACTCAACCACTTCCCTGGGCAGCCTGTTCCAATGCTTGATAAACCTTTCAGTGAAGAAATTTTTCCAATCCAAACCTCCTCTAGTGTAGCTTGAGGCTATTCACTCTTATCCTATCACTTGTTACCAGGGAAAAGAGACTGACCCTCACCTTGCTACAACCTCTTTTCAGGTAGTTGTAGGGAGCATGAAGTCTCTCCCAAGCTTCCTTTTCTCCAGGCTAAACCACCCCAGTTCCCTCAGCTGCTCCTCACAGGACTTGTATATTAGACCCTTCATCAGTGTCGTTGCTCTTCTTTGGACATGCTCCAGCACCTCAATATCCTTCTTAATCTGGTTCATGAATAAAAATCAGTTGGTTTTAGCTTCATTGTTCTGAAAATGTCATTGACATTAATTACATTATGAGATCCTAACTGCTTCTGTTTGATGTAATAATTTTTGCAGAATATATGCAGACATTAAATAGAAAGTAATAACGAATTATACAGCTGGATTGTTGGTGTTTTGCATTTTTTTTAGTGGTGCTGCAGGATAGTAAGAAGCAGCCACAGCCAAGCCAAACAAGAAGCATGTGTTACAATGGTCAAAATAATTGTGTGTATCTGAATTCATAAATGAGGCACAATATTTCATTTGTTTGTTTTGCATTTCTCAAACTGCTTAAGGTAATGATTTAATTGCACAGTATGGACTAGGCTGATCACACTACTTTCATAACATGTTATGATAGATAGAAAGACTATAGTATCTCTAAGTAAAGCACTATTCCAAGTTTACATTGTGTATATAATGCTTGTGTCTAAAGCAGCACGAAAAAAATTGGAGAAGTTGTTTTATGTACTACTTGGAAAAAGTTCCTGTTAGAATGCTCATCTAGCTAATTATTTAGTTGTTCCTGAGCAGAGCTATATCTTAATAACTGGGGTTTGCTTGTTTTGTTTCCTTCCAGCATATGGCATAGGCCTTCTTGTGACCTTTGTTGCCTTGGCATTGATGCAGATGGGCCAGCCTGCTCTCCTCTACTTGGTGCCCTGTACTCTTCTCACAAGCTTTGCTGTGGCTCTTTGGAGAAAGGAGCTTGCAATGTTCTGGACGGGCAGCGGCTTTGCGGTGAATACCAGTTTGATATGAGTGTCTTCAAGAAATACTAATATTATAAAAACCTAACTAGAATTAAAGTTGAGTAAAATATTGCAGTATTATCAAACAAAACCAAAGATTTTTGTTTTGCTTGTTTGCTTTTTTACACGCTTTTTTGTCTCAGTAACATTTTCTTTTTTTAATGTCTATGGCCACTTAAACTTGCTAGTGAAAAGGAAAGTAGACCTTGTCTATTCGTCTTGACTCTGCCATAATTTTACTCTTTTGATCTCTGTTGAAAGTATTATTATTTATTATGGGTAAAATATTAAAATAGTATATAAAATGTAATGGTTTATAGTACTACTTAAAATATATCCTTAAAATATTTTTCATATTTTTTCATAGCCTACAGCTTACAAAGTTAGAAATATAGCTCAATATAATAAATTACCACTTTGTTTCACTGTGGTACAAAGGAAATTAATTTGATTCCAAAAGGAATAATTTCTATCATGATGCATGATTTGAAGAATTACTTGAAGGGCAAATCTATCAAGCTAGAGGTTCCCCACAGCGAGTTTTGTTATTCAACTCTTTGTGTTAACCTCCACAACTTTACTCTAGAAAACTGAATTTAATTGTTGGAATAATATTTGAGATCATCTGAAACATGATGGAAAAGCTGCCAGTTATTGTACACTGATAGTAAAGGTGGGCAAAACCAGAGAATGACAAAGTGCTGAAGTGCTGTTCACCTGCTCCTGCATAATCAGCAGAGCACATCTAAAATCAACAAGGAACAATCAGGCAGAGAGCAATTAAACACATTTCTGGAAGAAAAATCCCCTTGTGTACTATAAAACACAAAGACAGGATAAATGTATGTATGTGTCCAGTACTGGAGAAAAATAATAGAGATGGTGGACCTTTAATCTTCATCTTGCATGACCATCACTCCTGGTAACTGGACATGGTAGTTCTTGCTTTCCATCATTCTGACTGTGATCTTCTATTTACAGAAAGACCTACCTCAGCCTCCCTTGGTGATAGCTCCTGTCAACTGCCCTGAGCTTCCCAAAGACAGCAACATACCAGCCTCCCAACAAGACACAGAGCAAATGACCAATCCTACCCTCCATGTGAAGGAGCCGCATGGCCCCACCTCAGCTGCAGAGGAGCTGGCTGATACTGACACAAAGACGGACCAGTCAGAAATGTCGGTCACGCAGAGCGAGGAACCAGCTGGTCAGAATAAGGATGACCTTGAAAGCAAATGCCTAAATGCAGAGCAAAAACAGCTGGAATAAATGATGTGATAAGAACTCCTTATTTTCCCTCACAAACATATCCATAGAAAACCAGTATGTATTTAGGACTGGTTTAGTAGTGGTTGCATTCACTGAGGAACCTCACTGGGAGTCCGATCATCAAATCCAGCAATGAATGTTCTGCCTCGCCAGCTTTGGTACAGCTATACACTTCAAACATCTTTCTGAAATATGGTGCTCTACAAGGGTTCTGATGTATGGATTTCAATGATCATTTTAATAGTGAATGCCTTTGACCATTCCATTTTCACTTTACCAGGGTAGTATTAAGAGTGTTTATTTACACAGTACTCTGTGCTTGTGTGGCTATTTTGCTGCTTTAGCATAGTGTAGGTTAACATGGAGGAAAAGCATTGAACAAGTCTGCTACAATGCTTAGTTGAGAGAAACATGATAGGTTTTTTTAGCACTTTCCCTGTTGTCACCTTTTACTTTACTTTTCCCTACTTGTCAAAGCCATTGATACAAGGGAATGCTTTAGTATAAACTGACATTCAGGAAATGCAGAGAATGGTTAAATTACCAGCCTCTGAAAGGATTTATACTACCGTGGTGCATTAAATGCATCTCTTAACTTTTTTGTCTTTGTTTTTACTTCCAGATACCTGGGTTGGCTACTAGTCTAGTTTAAAAGGCAGGGTGAACGGAGCTACAGGAAGCTTTCTAAGCACTCGTATGAACTCTAGGGGCTGTCTTTGAAAATAAACAGTGTCACAGAACACTGGAAGCAAAAGCATATTAAGAATGTTTAATGTTTTAGAAATAAAATACATGCCAAATAAGTAAGAAAATAGGCAGTATTTTCGTTGGGGAAAATGTTAAAGTAAAGCAGTAAAAGTTCATATGTTTGGGGTTTTGAGCTTCTACTTGTTATTTGTTTAAGGAATATAATTGTGATTTCTAATTCTGAAGAAAGTAATCTGCTGTTTTCATTCCCAAGGGAGCACATATGGTGCTACAGTCAGTTGTGATTTAAAGCTACTTGCTGCTCAGTAGCTAATCAACTGCCTCAGTCATGTTTTGTCTTTGTCACAAGAGAAGCCAAAGCATGGCCTGTCAGGTCTGGAATGAGGCTGTGATCTAATCTATTATTTTGCACCTCTTGCTACATGACATTGTGAAGGACTAAATTTGTGAATTTAAAAGTTTTTGGGGTGCAGCTGGTCTTACTTTATATTCCTGAAATTGTGTGTTTTCCTGTATAACGTGATTGAGTCTCTTTATGCAGCAACTTTAGTACACATAGCGGGATGATGTGATTTGTGTATTATTTATTCCATCTAAGAACATTCGGTTTTATCCAAGATGTCTGTTCTACACTTAAATGACAATCCCAGAAAGCCTCAAACACTTCCCATTAAAACTGAAATAGAAAATGGAAGTATTCTAGGATCCTAGCACATGGTTCCAAATTGCATGGAAGAAATACTCTTAAGAGTATTTGAGTGCCTAAAATGTCATTTACAAAAGTATCATCACAGTGATGCAATCGGAGGCAACGCTTTTAAATTAAGAGTCTCCAGTTGGCATGTTGAGTTGAATTCTGAAGCTCTCTCTCTTAATGTCTGTCTGTCTCTTAAATTTCAGCCATTGTCTTTTTAGTTAGGTCTTCCAAAAATTTGCCCTGTGCTTTTTGGATGATAACTTCTGTTTTAATCTGTTTCACATTGGGTGGATAGTATTCTTTCTCTAGAATGTGAAAGGCTTTCTGTAAAACCACACTATGGCTTCAGAGTTTTACCAGCTTCTGCTTAAAGCCTCAAGCACTGTCTGGTAAGTTGATTTAATGGTGAGTTCCTTAAAAGGCTTCCTGAGTCCAAAGGCCTGCACTACCTTTACTTTAGAAATCACCCTAATGGAAGATAGTAGTACTAAAGAACTGTTTTTCAACCTCCTCTTTAATGGACTGTTACTTTTGCCAGCAGTAATCGGAACCAGTTATTACTAATAAAAAGCAACAGAGACATTTTATTGAAAACTTCAGCCAGCTGGATTATGCCTTAATTTAAGCCATTGTATAAATACATATATTAAATTGAGAAAACAATCTTGTGTTTAAATAATGAACTTGACAAATAGCAAGAAAACAAGTTTGGAGACTGACTCAAAGTTCTATGGATTTTTGCCTTGATTGTCTTTCAGTCATAATGTTGTTTAGAATAGTTTGTATATACTTAAAAGCCAGTAGCTTTCTGATGATGAAGCATTAAGTTTTATCATCTACTTGAAAGTGTATTTTAACATTTGTTCTCATGTTGTGGGTTAGGAAACAGTTTATTTCTCAAATTGTTTATAACTCAATTAAAATGGAAGAATTCATAACACTTGTAGGCATTTAACAGTTGCTTTGCTCACATTGTATTCTAGATAGGTCTGCTTGGAGCATGTGCTTCACCTTAGTTTCCGGAGGCTTTCCAACTGTTTTTAAGTGTGGTTTGGTTTTGTGTGGTTTTTTTTTTTCTCCAAACTACAAAGATCAATGCAGGAAAAAAACCCAATAGCTACTCAATGCAATATCTTCAGTTAAAGTATGTAAACTGGCAATGAGTTACATACTTTAACTATTCCAGTACTGTACAAATCAAGTGACCCAGGTGCACCATTTGGCTGTGACTGTTTGGACCCTGATCCTGGGCAGTTCAATCACTTCCATTGAAAACCAAGGCTCTGGCTTGCCCCCTGACCAGCTTAATGTAAAACTTAACATTGTGTAGGAAAATGTGAAGATATGTTCAGTGTAGCTGACTGATTTTTATTTGATGATTGCAGATACACATCCCACACCAAACTTGAGTTAAAACACTCAAAGTATTGTTAAAAGTAATGTTGATGTGCTGCTTGTTTACATCTTTCACATACTAAGCCATTTAACTATCTAAAAAACCAATAATAAGGATTCTATTTCTGAAAAATTGTATATGTTCTGGGGAAGTGCTTGTTTTAGTAAAAAAAAAAAAAACACCAAACAAAAGCAAAAATCAAAACAACAATAACCAACCCCACTAAAAAAAAATTAAAAAAAAACACACAACCCAAAAAAATCTTTGGATCACAGTACTGAAGATCAGATTCTTTTCTGGGTCTAAAATTGCCAAATATCAGTGTGTTGGACCAAGTGTTTGGTTTTGAGTGTGTCCTCCTGAAGGGTTGCACAAATGCAGCTGAAGGTAGAATGCATCCTGAAAGACTTTTAAGTGTGACAAGTAAGGGAGAAGTGTCTAAAACCCTCTTTTAATTTTAGGGATTATTTTTTTCTTGTCACAAATTAAGAGCATTTTAAATGAAATATATAAAAAAGAAACAGAAATAAATATTCAAAAATATATCCTGTTTTTACCAGTGGCAGTAAAAAAGAGCACATCCACATATGTAAGAATTATACTTGTGAAAATATTTGTTTTCTCTAAACTTGGACAAATGCCAGAAGACAGAAAATCTGCAGCAGAGCCTATTTTCCAATAGGTTTCTTAACATGTCTAATAGAAAGCTTCATTTAGAAAACTGTTGGTTTCTTTTTTTTCTTCCTTTTATATTAACCATACCAACTTTCTTGAACTCTTTATGGGATGTCCTGATCTCAGATAATCAGTCAAGATTTTCCTTCAGCAGTTGTTCTATTCTTACAGTAGCCCTCAGTATGCCTTTTGTTAAGAATGCCTTGCAAGTCTTGATGTTCTCCTATAGATTCTTGCTTTGAAAGCTCTTTCAAAATGCAATACTTTGGTCCATATATATGCTCAGTATCTCCAGGATATCTCACGCTAAACCTTTATAGAAATTTACCTGGCTAGGCAATTAAAAAAAAAAAAAGTGTTTGGTAACAGTGTTGCCTTGAAGTAAATTCTTACATGCCGCTATTTTTGTGCAAGATCCTGCAGTTTTGTTCTTCTCTTTCTTCTCTTTACCCCCATGGTTGGGTAGTGCACATATTTCTGGTCTTCTGCACTACACTGGCTGTTTAGGATGTAAAGCCCTGTAATAATTTCTTTTTAATGACACCTTTGTGGAGTATCAATTAACAAAACAGTATTTTGTATGTGCTTTCATCGTTTGGCATGTTATTTGTAGTGCATTCAAGCAGTAATGTGCACCTAGGGCATAATGACACTTGACACGCATCACATTGACACAAGTAAGTGCTTCAAATACAGATATACCAGCAGATCCAAATATTTGTCCAAAGCTTGCAGAGATGGTGCCTGTTTCCATGACAAATATAATCTCTGACATTTTAAAATAAAATGTGTAAGGGCTGCATCTTCAGGAAAATGAGGACATTATTATTAGAGAATCCAGAAGAGAACAGGAACTATGATCAGAGGTCCAGAAAACATCAGCAACAAGGCAAGATTAATCTTCAGGTATTTTATCTAGAGTGTGGCTTCCCAGCTAGCTGCCAGGACACGAAGCACAGAGTTGCACTACCAAGCTCTTTGCCTTTTCAGTTTAGGCTCTATGCCAATGGTGCTAGGTAGGATGGAGAGGGAAAGGATAAGAAAAAAAATGAAGGAGGCTCAGAAAGCATGAGGAGACAGAAAAAGGATGGCAGGGGGAGAATTCGCTCCAGAGATGTCTAAAACAACTACTACAAAGAAAAGACCTAAGGGCGTATATGACAAATATCCAAAAATCTGAAATGCTACTGCAAATTGGAAAAACGAACAAATGATTTTTTTCTTTTCCCAGTAGGGATGGCATTAGAATTAATAGACTTAAATTCTAGTAAGGGGATTTGGGGGCTGGTGGTAGAAAAATCTCTAAGAATGGCTAACAATTTAAATGGTTAGCCATGGGAAGCATATGTAAACCTCTGTGGGGTAGGGCTATTTCCAATGCACACTATTGCTGAGCTCATCTTGTTCTGGGAGTAAAGAATTTAACCCTATAGACAAGAGCCATGTCGTGCCACTTGCGTTAGGGGCCACTGAACAAGCCCTGGTCCGCTTTAGTCCTCGTGTAGTCTGAAGGTCGGGCTTTCTGTAATTTAATGCCATGATAGCATGAACTTTATCACGTAACAGTCATTTATGAGTGCTGTAATGGAATTTTGCAAGCATTGTGACTGACAATTCAGATCTTGTATTACAAAAACTATCAGTTTTGTTTTGCTAATTTAAAGATGATAAATCATCTGGAAAGAAACAATATCAAAGCACATGTTAAATAGATGCAGTGCTCCTTCTACTGGTCTTTCTAATTTTTTTAAATGTATGCTTAATTTTTTGAATTGCATTGAATGTTTGTGGCACTCTGGAACGTTTTTGGAACAGGACAGCCTTGCATGCTACCAGAAGCTTTCTTTGGCACTGGCACAAGAGTATTGTCTCCACTGATCCTCTGTATCTTCTGCATTTATAAATTATGTGCTCTTCTGTGAGTGTTTCACCCTTGTCTTTTCCAGTTTTGCAGGTAAATATTCAAATTATGTGGAGTAAAGATGAGGTTTTGCCATCTGTAGGTTAGTGATAGATGATAAATAATGTGCTTAAATTTTATTTTCTTTAATTGGGAACTAGTATATTGTGCACAGAGTCATCCATAAATTCAGGAACTAGTAGAGGACTTCGTGTGATGCAGTGACTCAGTTTCAGTTATTTTCACAGTAGCTGTTGGGAATATTGCAACTCTTGGTCCTGTTATTGATCTGCTGGTAGCCAAGGGTTACAAGTGCACATGGTCCTGGCATAATTTGGAGCCACCTTCCTTAGCTGAAGGCAGCATTAGAGTTCATCAAGTTTCTCACAATATTTACCTGCGTGTTAGCATGCAGGTTTAGATCCAGATGGCAAAGTTCATCCAGGTGTTTATCTCTGAGAAATCTTTGAGATGATCTGTAGGCTAGAAATTTAGGTTGAAGACTGCTTACTGCTGATGCACATGCACTGTATGTTGTGAACTTTGGGTGTATAATAGAAATGTTGGTTAGCTGAAAATATGCAGAGACATGGTCTCAAAGTAAACAAGCTCATCATAGCTCCTAAAAAAAAAATAGTGACTTGAGCTGGTAGGGTGCCTTGCAGTAGCAGATCAACAACACCTGATAGTCACAAACTGCTGAAAGATTTCCAGTACTGAGAATGTGATGCTCTTTATGAGCATTTTTACCTTGTTTAGTCTGCAGTTAGTTCAGTGGTCCTTCCAGGTTTTAGATTGTACACAAGAGTCATAGCTGATACTGTTTCCTATACAATAACTTTTCCTTAAGCTGGAAGTTTGTTAAGACTAGGTATAGCTCTTTACAGCTATGCCTTTAAGATGAAGTCAGGGAAATACCAAAAACCTGCCACTTCTCCATTGTGGATCCAAGCTTTAAATGGCTGGGATGCTAGGAAGCTGGTGATATTTTGGGAGGAGCACGATCCTTGACATGCATTTTCCACAGCAATAAACCAGTATGTTTTGGGTTTTTTTATTATTCTGCTCTGACTGTTCCATTTCATATTGAACAAAATCTTCAGAACAGTGGTTCAGGTTTAGCTTGCCAAAAAACCGCAGTGGTGTAGTTCAATCTGGTTCGGGTCAGAATCTGTTTTTTTTCATAGCTGGCAGTAGAGACTTAAAAAATTGAGCATCACAGATGTTACCACTGACTCTAACATGGTAGCAAGCCTGTGTGAGGAAGATAGCCTTATTTCTCTCTAATTGCCAGTTAATGGCAATGGTCTGCATGTGCTGGTGTGAACATCTATTGCCTGTTTGTCTTCAACTCATGCTTTGTCACTTGTCCTCTCCAACAACCTTTTGATTCTCAAGCTTTCATTGAGCCAGCACAGGCTGTGGGAGAGCAAAAAGAAATTTCTCTTTCATAGTGCACTCTAGCGCTGTCTGAAAACTGTGCGACTGGAAATCGGTCGCCATAGCCCAGCCTGATGCCCAGATTGTGTGGTGCATTCATCACAGGGTGGGTGTCCCTTTTTAACACTAAAAAGTAATCTTTTTTGATCCTAGAAGTCACTGACAGTAAGTATGAGCTCCAGTACTTTTGGTCTGGCAACATATGAAAGCAAAACCTAACTGTTTAAAGAAAAATAAGGATTTACGGCCCTAACCACGGATGATCTGCTCATTATTTTCAACCGTGTTCCTTCAGTTTCCCCATCCAGTGCTGGAGGAACTTGGGCTCTAATAACATCCTAGCAATGTGCAAGTCCCATTTGAATGATGCTAGTGTTACTTTACTAAAACTGAATTAGTGGTCATTTGTACATGGATCAGATATGAGGCTGGAGGCAGAAATTTAGAGCAGTATAAAGAGGATTTATGAGATGAGAGTAAGATACATATTTGCTTAATGCTAGTTTCTTCAATGCTTGATAGTAGCTGCTTTTAGTGAGGAAATTTATTCTTGGGAAGTAACATAAGTAGAACAATTTTAAATATCTGACATCTTTGTGGAAGGACTTTGTAATGTTCAAAGAATAGTATGTAGGCTAGTGTTATGGAGAGTACAAACTCTAAAGGTTGTTAATTTTAGCACTTGCAAATGCATATGTTTAATTCTGCATATGTACATGTGAGGAATAAACTTTAAGCTCGCTTCATATGGTGCCGAAGGAAGGATTTTCTTGTGATCCAAAACCTATGATATATTTTTGCTATTAAGATCTTCTATGCAGTTTGGCCCCTTAATTAAAAAATAAACCCAAACAACCAAACATCAACACACAACCACCAAAAGATGACAACTCAAAAAAACCTGCCAAAAAACCAGCTAAGAAAGTTGGTCGGTGTAGGAAGACTGGTGTGAAAACTCAATTCAATTATTTTTCCTGCACAGGGGCTACTATTGCCAAACAAACTGAAGCTGTGGAAACAAAGTGCATGTAAAAAAGTGCATGGGATGTAAAGAATGAGGGATTTACTTCTCTGTAAGGATGTAGTTAGTCATCAACAGCTGTGTCAGGGATGCTGATAAAATGAATATCCTTCCCTGATTTTTATCTTGCATTTCATTTACCTTGTCAGTCAGTCAGTCAATCGCATATACTATTAGTTTTCATAGTTTTAGTTCACTGGATTGCTGAATTGTAGAAACCCTTGTGTGAAGAGGGTAACTCTCTCCTTTCACACAGACTGTAGAAGGTGTAGTATTTGCTAGGTGATGACTTGCAAAATTGGTGCATGGTATCTACAAGGATAGATAAATCCATGATTTTGTGACTTTTATCTATGATAGAAGTATCTTATATCAAGCAAGATTTTTGTTGTTGTTATTTTTTGCAAATAATAACAAAGAACTGAATATATCACCTTACTCTCATCTTCCTGTGATCACAATAGGATAGAGCCATTGCAAAGACCAAGAGAAAAAGCAGTGTCATTTCCAAGTAGTAAAAGACCCTTTTGGTAAACATTTCTGGTTTTCCAAAACTGTAGGTCTTACTGTAATACATGCATCACATCTTCAATTCAGTCTGGGTGGGTTCTTTCCACCCTGTACCTGTATAGCTCTTCATGGTTTTGATATCAGCCCTCCCCCTGACTGAATTACAGTCTTGTATCCAATTGCACAGCATATCATAATATATATATTTTTATATTTGTAAATACATTGTAATACATAGCATTTCCAGTGACCAAATGTAGATTTGCTTCTTTCTTCTGTGCTGTAACATGGGAAAAATCCTATTTCGAAATTAACTGTGGGGGGAGCAGAATCTTAGGACAAGAGATGAGAAATATCCCAAGGGTTTCTGCAGAGTCAATTTTCCATGGAGTAATTAAGTATATTTAAGGTATACATAGATACAATGAAAGAAAACAAAATTGAAAATGACCAGTCAACTGAAATTGCAGTAGGGTTTTTTTTTTCCTTCTGTTTTGCTTTCAAAAGACACTGGAATTTACTTTCTTTTAACCTGATTTAGTTCAAAGCTGTAAAAGTTTTCTAAAACTGTAAAATAAAGATACTTAATTTTTGAACTGAATTTTGCTGTTTTGTATCACCTTTACATTTGAAATCCAGTTGTTTAATTCTTTTTATTGTTTGCACCAGGATGTGATAAAATATCTTTTGTGATTTAAGCGCATAGCTTCCGTCTTGAGCTGGATTCCATGCAAAAGTCTTAAAACTTGCCCATGGCTTTTCAAGCTTTCGGTTAATGCACAAGACTCAATACAAGAAAGTGTTTCACATCACATCAAAGCAGTCCATGCAAGTCATCTCTTTTCCCTGCTTTTATAACCCTGATGTGATGGTTGTACTGATACAATTAGTTTTGACAAATCTGTTGCATGTTGTAGTGCTATTGCTTGGAAAGGAAGGAGGTTGCTAAAAATCCCTCATTTTAAAAACTAGTAAATTTCTGTTGAATTACAGGGGAAGTCATGGATGTATCTGAGAATGGTACGAACTGAAAACAGGTATGTTTCTGCTCTGTGGTTTTGTGCCCATGCTTTTCAGTATGCCCTGCCTTTCACTTTTAGATATGCAAATACAGCTGGGAAGACAAAAATTGAGAAATTTCTTGTGTTGCCTGGCTTTAGGAAAAAAAAAAAAGTTGCAGCAGCAAGACAGCCTTTCTCTTTGGGCTGTTGCTGGGGAATCAAGAGACAGCTACTTCCATTCAAACAAAGAGCACTCAAAACCAGAAAGACTGGTTTTGTGTTAAATAAAGGGTAGTAAATAGTAAAATACAGTCTGGCCACAAAGCTCATCCTAAGGTGTTCTAAACCTCATCCTAGGTTAGTTGAAACAGTAACTACTATTCTAGATTTAAACATACACCTGTGTAGTAGAACAAAATTAGCATAATGAACAAGTTGTATGATTTTTGTATTACTATATCCATTGCATAGACATGGACACATCATTTGTTTTAAAACAAAACGACTACACAGAAAAATACCCAACCCAAACCTAAATTATTGGTCTTGGCATAGAGTAATGCTCTAATTAGGGTCTCAGCTGATTTAAATCCTCAAGTGCTGTTCTGCTGAATTCCTACAGTAGAGCTGGGCCCATGGTTCTGCCACCAGTACCACACCTGTATGATCTATCACTATTGATTATCTTAATTACATTCAAAGCATCTCCCAACTATCTCACATATTTACTAAAGATCTGCCTACGTGACCATTTCTGCATCTACAGGAACAACTATTTACAAGCATCTTACCTAAATACAGCTTGCTCAGTTTTGCACCAAGAAGCCCCTGGCAGAGTGTCTGGAAGGAAAGGCTGGATTCTCCACCCAGGACGATGGCTCATTAAGCACAAGAATTGGTCTCTGTGCTGGTACTGCCTGAAGGTTGTCTTCAGGGCATACCGAAATTCCCACCTGGAGCCCTCCTGCACCAATTGCTCAAATACTTTCTTGTGAAGACCTTCAGCCAATTGCCTGGTTTCAAGTCAGTTCATTGTCTCAAATTAGTTCATCATCTCACCTGTGCAGATTAAGTGGGGAATTCCTGGACCACCTGGGGACTTGGTGACTTAGGTGCACTGGCTGTGCACACAGGGACAACCTTGATCCCCAGCTATGCCACAACTGAAAGACACACTTGAGTTGTATATTCACAGCTCATCTGTAACAAGTTCCATAGCTCTTGCCACAAATCCCAAATTATTTTTTTTTTCTATTTTAGAAGGGAATGAAGATTATGTATCATACATATCAAATAAGAGAGAGCTTTTCACTCACCATAAGGAACTTCAGCAGCCCAGATTTCCAGCATTCACAGGCTCAGTGCTGTTGTGTAGCAGGAGATGGAAGAAAGTTACTGGAACAGAAAAATAGTGATGATGAGTGAAAATAAAAAGCTCTGAACTTCTTTAGCCTTTAAGCATAGCATTAGGTATGAATCTGTTGTATTTTTCTTTTTGTGGGAACTGTATTCAGGCAAACACAGTATTTTGAATTTTGATCTCAGGCTTTTCTGTTTGAATACAATTCTTGTATTCATGGTTTGTCGGTCTTTACATTCCTTCTCTTCAGTATCACCTCCAAGATAGACTTGCCTCTTTAGATCACATCTGCATACTGCTCTCAGTAAAAGTGTTCCTTGGAAAAGGATGCAGTTTTGGGAAGATGTGTGCTCTGGGTCTCCAGTAGCTGCTAGGACTCAGCCTGTTCCCAGCAGGTGCTCCTGACCGAGTCCAAAACAAACCCTGGCTCTAGCCCAGGGGAACCTTCCAGTCTTCTCAGCTATTTTTAAAGGACTGCTTTTTTCACTTTCACCTCACTGGTTAACTGCAGTGGAACAGAAGCAGCAATCTACTGTTATAGCTTATTTTGGGGTTGATGCATCAGCTCAGGACAGCTGTCACTAGTTCTTGTGTAAAAGGTTTCCATAAAAAATCTAGATGCTTTAGGGGAAAAAAAATAGGAGGGTAAATGACCCCCTAGGTATCCATCAAAATGTTCTTATGGTCTTTAGCCTCGTCATGGTCAAGTATGTGTGCACCCTCCGCTGGTGCATAGCCATTTAGTCCAGCTGTTCACATGTTCCATGTTTTCCTTTGTGTGGGGCAGGGGAAATCCTCTTTTCCCTGGAGGATACAAGGCAACACCATCTAAGCAGCAAGCCGTGGCCTAGATCTTCCTAGATCTGTTGGCCTCCCACCATGGGGAAGGACTAGTACGGGCAGAGAGCATCGAGGGGCTGTGCGGACTGCCTGGCGTTAGTGGATTAGGCCATCCCAGGGGCAGAATTTTTGTCTTGTTGAACTTCGGGAGGTTTCTTTTGTCCTGCTCGCTGCACTCTCTTTCCTTATTACTGTCATGTGAGCCACAGGCAGTAGCTCTTTAAAGGTGGCAAAAAGATCCACAGTACCTACTACCGTGACTAGGGTGATAGTCCTATTCCAAGTGGGAAGTTGGTTTAGAGACCTCCAGAAGTCCATATCAAGAGTATATTTATTTTGTACCTTACCTAGGATGGAGGTTAGTAAAGGGACAGAGTGCTGTGGCCATTACAGGGTTGTTCAGTAGCTGCCATACACTAAAAGCAATTCCATAAAAGTTCAAATAACTTTTCATTAAGAAGAAGTAAACAAGTCACTCAGTATTTCTATAATATTTCTGTGGAAGAAAAAGAGGGGGAAACTTGTCACAGGAAAAAGCTGTATAACCATCAGTTTATTTATAAAAATCACTACTGCAGACCTGGATTTTATGAAAAAAAAAATGGTTTTCTTCTCAAATTTCCTCAAAAAGTTATATATGAGTATTTCTTCTTTTCCTATATTCTTTTATATTTGGATTGGTTTATTGCTCTGAAATCAAGATTTAAAATGAAATTAAATCAACAGATACTTTTGTTGCTCCCTTCAGGTCTAAGAAATGTCTCTTCCCAGTGCAGAAAAAGAAAATGAAAAAAAGAAATCTGCACTGAAAACATGGCTTGGGGCTGGTGCTGCAGAGTGTGTGATGCCCATCCTTGGTGTATCAGAATGGGGTTCTGATGATAAAATAACTCTTAATTTCTGATAAATTGCCATAAACTGTTATTTTCTGTCCCTGTTCCATTTCTTAGCTGTTGTATCACAGGAAGAGACCCAGGAGACACAACCATTACATCTCACCTTCATTTTTCCCACACCCCCAGTAAAAAGCCTTTCCCAGGACTCGGAATGAAACAAATGATCTTTGAAATCCTTTCATGTGAAGCCCTCCTTGCTACGTACTTTGCACCTAGAAATTTTTGGCATTGAAATAATTATGTATCCTGTGCAAAGCGTTTCCCAGCACTCCGATGTGTAACGTGGCAAACCAGCTAAATACTGCTAAAGGTGTTTAAATCCTCCTGGTGCATCATGATGTTTTCCCGATTATTGTGTTGAATTTTGAGTATTATGTTGCTTCAGTGCAGTGTTTATTTTATCTGTACACTGTAATAGTGTGTGCAGCAAACCTGCAATGAGCAGAGTGGCCCCAACTGCCCCTGTTGAGTTTGGTTGCCAGTGATCACATTCACAGCGATTGCCTTCTCGTTTAACTTTTATGTGTTTGCTCCTAGCCCCCTTCGTTAGGAGTGCGGAGGCTCCTACTGCTACTCCTCGTTTCTAACCTAACCTACCACTAATGCACCTACTAGGTTTTGCTGGTTTCTTCTCTTGTCACAGCCATACCTCCCCTCCTCCTCTTACTGCTTTTGGGGTTTGGTCAAGCCGTTTTGTCTTCCCCAGTCCCACAAAGATATGAGCAGGTTGTTCTTTATCTGCTGAACTTTTAGGAACATATCAGTCTTCTGCTCAGCTCCTTCACAGGGATGTACGTACGGTACATGCAGTCTGTCAGTAAGGACAGGAGCTATTTGTGGCATTCACTGGCTCACTTACAGCCAAATGTGTTTATATTCAGAGATTGCTGCATTTTCCTGGTTCATTCAACCTGCAGGAGGAATTTTAACCAGCCAAGTCTTAATTACTGGTGCTCAGGAGGAAACAGAAAACAGTTTTCAGTGGTTGCTGCTCAGTCTGGAGAGATCTGTGGGACAGCAGATGTTAGGAATGAAAGAGTAAGCTCTTATCAAAACCAACTTCAGGGAAGTCTCTAAGATCATTTTAGAATTTAAAAATCTTGCATTCTTTCCTTGCTTTGCTCTTGAAACACACTAACTGCTGAAGTTTGCCATTAATGTTGAAGCTACTTAAGACTGGAAGTAGCCACTGGGTGAGAGCCGACTCTGTCAAGCGGCAGGCAAAAATTCAGATTAAAGCAAAATGAGTTCTCAGTTTTTCATGTGTTTCTCATCTTTTCAAGGTGGCAGAAGGGTCATTTGTGGGCTCAAACGTCCACTCCGGCGCAAGGAACCCTGTCCCGCTTTGGCCTCTGCTGTAGGGGCGTGCGATGCCAGATAATCCCTGCCTGCCCCTGTGCAGCGGTTAGGCCGTTTTCGATGATAAACAGAGACTGGACTGTAAGGGCTATGCATGTCTGACCGAGAAAATGAGTGGGTTTTTTTTGTAAAAGTGCTTCACTTGACTGTTTTCTGTGTGCATGGGACGGTGCTTGTTAACCAACCGCTCACCCCCACGGTTTTTACTGGGGGGGGCTGACAAGTTCTGGTGAGTGGGGTGACTTCAGTGCTGCTGGCACGAATCACCGGCCCTTCAGGCAGCAGTTTGGCTTTCTGTCCTGCTGGTCAAACGCTGCCGAAGTGGCGGGAGCTGCAGAAACTGCTGCGGGCTGGGGGGAAGCAGGAGCTGGGGCGTCTCTGCTCCAGCTTCCAACGCCGGCAGCGGGGGGGGGACGTGCTTAAACCCAACGTCCAGTGACGAGACAAACCAGCTTTTCAGGGTGAATCGTTTCTGCTTCTCAGCCTGTGCCTTTAAGCTCCGTATGCAAACTCCCGGTGTGCCCCCCC
>JANZLQ010000095.1:36551199-36566391 GCA_026212715.1 Elanus axillaris
TTCCCTCCCTCCCGCTCTCCCGTGGCCGGGCAGTCCCGGGGGGAACGAGCCCGCAGGAGGCACCGCTCCGGGCGGGGGGAGAAGTTTTCCTGGGAAAAACCACCTTGGTGGCAACGGGAAAAGCAAATCAGGTGAGTTCCAGCTCTTTCTGAATAGTCCTTTTTATTTCCATCAAGGAGTCGGGCTCTCTCGGCTCGGGTGGGAAGAGAAAAAGCTGCACCTGCTCCGATAACTGCACCCACCCGTGGGTGCTTCTTTCCCCCCACGCCCCCCCCGGCCTTTCCAGCAGCGTTAGGCAGGTTTTGCTGCCTGCTCTCCATTTCCAGCCAAGTGGGAATTTGAAAGTGTTCCTCCCCGCTGAATTTCTTCTCCGGGCTTGGGGAAATTCCTCTTGCTTTGCTGGCTCGAAGGAAACTGCTCGTTCATGAATTTATTGCCTGTTAGGGGAAACATCTAACCTTTTATTTAAACTAATAGATGCAAATAACTTCAGGGCTTCCTTTTTTAGTCCCTTATGGCTAAATAATTTCCCTTATGTCATCCTGGAGCGTGCTTTTTAAGTGTTTTTCGAGTCCATGTGACTCTAAAGTGACTGGAGGGAAGTGGGGAGCACTTCCCACAAATGAATTGGGGATGCTGGAGGGGATTTGGCTGCTCGTCAGAGCAAAGGAACCAACACTGGCCACAGAAATGGGCTCCCCACTGAATGTCTGTGGAAGGGTGACGCTTCTGCCAGTCGTGCCCCACAGGTTGTATTTCTGTAGGATGCTTTTGTCTGTTAACCAGCGTACCTTCAGTTATAGCAAATGTGTGATCTGAAGGATGAGCCTTGGTGGAAAGTGATGTCTGGACCCTCTTCTCTGAAAGTATTGGTTAAGGACAAACGTCTTTAAGCTTCTTTAACACTCTGGAAACCAAATGCAGAGAATCATCTGCATTATTTAAATGCTATAGCAAATTATGAAATATTCTAGAAAGAAAGTTGAAGGTACTTAATGGGAAATAAACAGCGCATCTTTAGCAATAATGCAGACCTAAATGCTAAACCAAGCAATATTATCACTATATGAAATATGCTAGTGGCAAAGCCACAGCTGTGAGCAGTTTTGACCTTGGCATGGGACAAATCCTGTAGCAACCTCCACGGGCTCGGAATAACACCATCATTTGAGCCGGAGGGTGCTTTGTTCCCACTAATGAAGGAAAGGGCTTTAGAGTGCTGTCAACTTTGCACCCAGTTGTCTTCCAGCCCTAAGGCTGCCCTGCAGAGATTTTCAGGCCTATCCCCTTGGATCCTGCTCAAGGGAGGTCCCTGCGGGTGAAGGTGCCAAGCAAGGCAGCACAGGCCAGCGCAGGGTTTGAGCAGTCGGTGCGTGCCAGCATCCTGTGGCCTGTGTTTGGGGACGGTCTCCTCAGGCAGGAGGGGCTGATCGAAGCTGTACATGGTCACACAGCCTCAGCACTTGAGTTTAGCAGATGACGCTATCCCGTATCATTATGTGTAGAGTTTTATTCTGCAGCCTCTGAAGTCAATGACAAAAATCCCATTGACTCGGATGCTGCGAGTTCTCTGCTTGACTGATAATCTTTCATCACTGCCTGATTTCTCTGTGTCAATTCTTCCTTTGAGGGAGCATGCATTGCAGATGACTGGTTTCAGGGTGGCATGGAAGGTTTGCGCCCATGATTGTTAATGCCTACCTGTCAAACTGCAATAACGGCTGAACCTAGGTACAAAAAAATGTAATTTACACATTGCTTCTAATGTATGTAAGCTGGTAAGAAAGAATAAAATGTGATTATCTGCAAAATGAAGACACCTACTTTAGCCCCTGTTCCTCCAAGAACCTCTGGTCCCAGTAAGTCCACCAGCTGCATCAGGACCAAGATTTCTCCTACAGTCTTTGCACTGGGCCAGACACAGTGTCCAAGGGAGGAGGATGATTGTCACTAAAGGAAATGCCGTAGTTAAGCATGTGAGTTTTTCTTGGCTGTTCATGAGCTGAAAAGTATCAAATTATATAGTGCTCCTATTGTGAAAAGTAACTGGACAAAAATTGCACTTCCTTGCTTACTGGATACTCCCCATGTGTATTCAGTATTTACTATCTGTACTGAGTTGTCAAGCCAGCACAGTTGGAGGGAAGGAAGGCAGCCTTTATTTTACTGTGTAATCCATGGCTAAAAGTTTAAAAAGTAATTGCAGGTACAAATCTGCCCTGTACTCTGTTACCAAATGGAGAACTCGGGGCTGAGTGTTCCCAAGGTGGAAATGATGTTAGAGCCTTTGTTACCGGTGATAATACAAGCACCAGGGAGCTCAGCCTGTCTGTCATGTCCCAGCTGAGACTGCAGAGCTGGCAGGCAGGGAGAGGATCTTCTTTCTTGTAAATTGAGAGACATTTGAAATCCAAGAGGGAAAATAAACAAGGCCTGCACAATGTCATTGGGCTTGCCAAGAGGAGAGCAGGACTGCAGCTGAACCACATGAACCTCCAAGAGGAGTGCTGCAAGTGAGCAGGCATTCGGAAGCCGTTACTAAACTGAATGCCAGGGACTGGGAACACCTGGAGCAGATCTGGAGCAGATTTTGTTTGCTTGCAGGTTGCTCGTGGCCTGGGGGCTGACAGTGCTGGGGACTCTGCTCACTTACCTCAAGAGAAAAGAGGTGTCCTCAGCCCAGGGTCTGCGGCCTCTTAGGTGACCGTGTTTCTGCTTGGAAGTAGGGTATAGCCTTTCAAATGCAGAAAAACTGCACTAAACATTAACCTACAGAGAGGTGGGGGACCTGCACAGCTCTACACGTCCAGTTACAGAAGTTGGACATTGGTTAAAGCAAAAGGATTAGAGAAATACAGTGTTGACTGGTTCAAGGAACCAGTCTGGTGGCAGGAGGTGCTCATGCCACATGAAACAAAAAGGCTGTTTTAGCCAAACCTGGCTTGACTGTGTCTGCTGATCATGTGGGCGGTTTGTCTTGCTTATGGAAGTACCGTCTGCTCCAGCTGGTGTGATGCTGAGCAGCTCTGTCCTTTCTTTATGTGTTCTACCAGCTGGCTGCTGTTTCTGCATAGGCTTTTTTCATGGCATAGCATCATGTCATCCATCAGAAGATGTAAGGGAAGACATATGGGCTCACTAGGAAGCAAGTTTTATTCCAATACTCCCTTCTGTGGAGCCCCGCTCACAGTGCAGCCCTGGGGTGCCCTCAAGCCTTAAGGGGGAACTGGCACAAGGTTCTTGGCCTCTCCAGGCTGACATGTCCTGGCATTGCACCACCACCCAACAGATACCTCTGGTTATAAATCCACTCCCTGAGGAAAATATTCTACTTTCTATCAGTAGCTGCTGCCACAAATGCTGAGCCCCATTTGAATACAATTAAATTCCTAACTGTAAGTTAAAAATCACAAGGCTTGATCCCATTTTAACCGAGGTATTTGGGTTTTGCTGTTCACACCACCAGGCTCTGCCAGATCTGTTTGCACACACATATCTCTTCACCTCATCTGGTCACGCTTCTGCTTTCACTTAGCACAAGTGACCATTTTTCTCTCTTCTGCTCAAGCTCATGGTTTGGTGGCTCAGATGTGGCTTGTGGTTCTGGTGCCTGTGATTATGAACAGTGAACCCACTAAGTGAGGCATGTTGGAGTCCACTTTTTCATTTGGGGCTTTCTTCGTCTGGAGAAAGCTGCTTCTGCTGTATTCCTCCTCTGAAGTGCCACAAGTCTTATCTCGGGGATAAAATCATTAGTCCTCCACTCACCTTTGACCAAATGCTCATTACTTCCTGAGATTGCAGGTGGATTTGCTGCTGATCTTGTCTGCCTTGAGCAAGTCGCATATTTTTCATACCAGTGCCATCATTTTGCAAAGGCTCTGTCTGGGTGAGGACTTACAGACATGACCTTAGACCAAGAGGCAGTTTCACAACCCTTATGTCTGAAGGCTCAGCAGACACTGTATTGCTGTGCTGAGAGCCAGACTACCCTGTAGTGGTACCAACTTAGTGTGGGATAAAGCAAATGTTTTATTAATGCTTGGTTATTCAAATGGTTGCAGCATATCGACTGCCCTTTATAATCATAGCATTGGAGAAAACCATGCAAACATGGCAGAGTACAGAAATGCAGCACAAAGGGTCCAGAGGAGCCTGGACTCTGCCATCTGGGGACATTAGGGTTTTCTCACATTTGTTATCTGAAAATTGAAGTTGACTTTTGAAGACACAGGTACCACTGTTTCTCTCCTGTGTTTCTTTCCCTGTTTCTTTCCTCTGGTCAACAGATCAGAGAGAGGCTGGGCTCATGTCCTCGTGATGGAGGGCTGCTGCTAGCGGCTGGCAGGCTGGGAACAGGAGAAGCTGCAGAAGAGCAGGAGGGAGCCTGGGGCAAAGCAGTGTGAGACAGGGGTGTGAGCATTCCTGCTCTGAAGGCAGAGAGACTAAGCATGAAGAGCTGGAGAGGGCTGGGAAGGCAGAGGGAAAGGCCTTAGGAGGTGAAAACATGAAGGGAAAGACACAGCAGAAGCAAAAGAAGAGAAATACCAAGTAATGGAAGACAAGAGACTGGGCAACATGGAGATAAATGAAGAAAAAACCAAGCCCTTTTGCTGGGTAGCCATCAGCACAGTGCTGCGAGGTCACCATTGCTCTTCAATCTCAGGTGCTGTCACATTTTGCAAGAGGCCAGTTTCTACCTAAAAACAGGAACCACCACAATTTGTGCTGAACCGCTTTGTGCTCTGGACCAGTCTCACCGGTGTGCATGCCACAGGGCTCCCCAGACTGACACAGAGACCCCTGCCACGGGGAGGCTGTGATCTGCGCCCAGTGCACCCACAGCCAGCCAGGATCTCCCTCCTGTGGCCCTGCCTTGTCCCCTCATTGCTCCCCCCAACACGCACACCTGCTACTTTCTTGTCCTCCTTGATGAGAAGAGAGGGTGTTAGTGATAGTTTGGCTAATAAGAAGAAATATTACAGATAAATGGATATTTGTACCATTCCACTTTACATTTTGAAATTTCCCTATCTGAACCAGTTGAGAAATAAAATACCTCTTCCAAGGAAATCTGATGGAACGACTCAAGGCTGCCCTGGAGCAAAATCCAGACGCCCATGGAGAAAACAAACCCTGAGCTGCCAGGAAGCAAAGGAGCAGAGATGGTGGCCATCTCCCAGGAATCTCGGTAGATCCTTAGGGACAGCCAGAGATGTTTTTTTTCACAGGACGGTTCTTGTTGACTTCTCTGTAGCACATCTTACATGCCTTCTCTGCTAAAATGGAGCAGTGAGAAGAAACCCCACTAAGATAGGACTGGAAAGACTCTTAGATCACCAGGTTCCCCCCCAAACCGCTATCAGAGGCATCACGTTTTATAACCACTTACAATTTATAATCTGACAAAAAAACATAAATGTGCTTTTTCTTCTCAATATTCCTACTGGAAACCCATGCTCCTCTGACTGTTAATAATCTGATTTTAAGCAACAATGTTTTTCATTGTATATAGCTCCTTGCTACTCATCTCCATTGTCCTTATCTTCTTTCACTAAAAAAAATTCTAATCTCTATTTTGTTCTTGCAAGATGGGCCTTCCATTTACATGTGGTTTTAATTCTTTTTTATCTTGCACCACTCACACCAAAAGAAAATAAACTTTCCTTATGCTAAAAGGGAGAGCAAAGAAGACAATTTTTGATACTTTTGGGAAGTAGAAGGCTTCTCTGTCTGTCTCTAAATACTCTTCTTTTTTCCAGTTAAAATGCAAGTGCAATCAATATTACTGATTTCTTTCTAGGGTCCCAGGTACCTGTTATTGTAGTATGACTTTTTATATGCGCCAAGATTAGTTCAGTCTAACTTCTACTGTCAAAATAACACCCAGCCATAGCAAATTTTGTCTGTGATGTTAATTTTTTTTCTCAGATGTGGTTGTCCTACCTTTGAAGTCCATTGGTAGTAAGACCACTGTTGCACTGGTCAGCATATCTGGCCTAGATTTTTCAGCTTCCACATTCAGCATACTGTAAGAGAGCTGGTGACTCCAAAAACTACTGAAAGAGCTGAGAAGGGACCGCTCATCTGTATGTATTCAGGTCGCAAGGACCACCAGAAAAAATGTTTCCTACCTGTCTCCTCTTAGCCAGAGCTGGATTGTCAAATGGAGATACTGTTAGCAAAACACAGGGGCCCAAAGTGCCTATCTCTGCCAGGCTCAGTTACAGCTGGAAAAAAATATTGGGAGGTCTGTTAGAAAAAAAGAGGCATCTTGGACAGACTCTCTCTTCCTCTCCTTTTCTCTCTGTCACCTCACAAAGAAGTGACCTTTTAAAATTTCTTATCTAGAAGCTTCAGTTTAAAGAGCTGCTGACGTCTCTTGGAAAACACTGAAAAGCTCTTCTGAAACAGTGCTGCTGCTCCCTGTGTCCTGGGTCCCTTTCTTCCCTCTTTCTCTTTCATTGCTAGATACATTTGCATTAGAAAAGCCTGTCACAGCCTGATTTATAGCATCAGGAAATAGCTGTTGTTGTAGCCCAACCACTCACAGCATCTTCTGAAGTGGTAGGATGGCCAGTGCAGAAGCGACCAGACAAGATGTCCCTCATCAGGACAGAATTTGGGACTGAGGAAGGAAAAGCTGAGTGGGTTTTCTGTTCTTGAAGCCGTTGATATCTAGGCAGAGTAAGTCTGAAGGATTCATTTGCCTTGCCAAGACGTTTCTGGCGTGACCTGTAAATCAGAAGTTTCCCAGCAGCTAGAGGTTGAGTCCTCAGAAAACTCACGCTGAAGCTGAGGAACGCTGGACCTTTGGCCAGGAAGGCTGGACTTCCATGTACTTCAACTCTGACCAACCAAACTGTCCTAGACTTCTGTGTGCCAGTCTGAAGGGAAGGGTTGTCTGTCTTCTTCCTACCTGTGAGGGAGGAATATTAATCCAGTAATACATTTTAGGGCCAGAGGAAATCGGTGCCCCTTCGTGTCTTGTTAGGCTTCTTGCAAAAACTAACATGACTGAAGTATGGCTGATCGAATGACTGTAGATAAAGCAGGATATTCCAGGCTGTTTCATTCCTACCGATATCCAGTTGTTGATGATGTGCAAAAGAAGGACAACCACAGGCTGGCTTGTACTAGCAAGAGTGCAGACAGAAAAACAAGGTAAGTGCCCTATTTTTGCCATTTTTGAGATCACATTCGGAGTACTCTATCCCATCTGAGCATCTTCAGTGCATGAAAAGTATTGACATACTGGAACAAGTCTAGCAGAGGCCACTGAGTTGATCTCAGGAGGCAGGAAAGATCACATGAAGGGGCTTTGGTTCTGGTGCAGGATGTTTGTACCACTTGAAGCAAAATTCTGGAAGTGCCAGTGCTGACCACAGGAAAGGAGAAACTGCTCATCAGGATAGTAGCATAGCTGTAATTAAAGCACATATTAATTGTTCTGCATCACCAGGCCCTGGGAGTTCTCTGCTAAACACTGCGGTGTTGTCATCCACTGAATTACTGATAGTAATTTTATATTTCCTTCACAATTCTTGCAAAAATATGGAGTAGCAGTGGGCTATATATGAAACATCACCCTGGAACCTGCCTCACAAACAACTACAGGGTGAGGGTTATTACTTAGCCAGTTTTAATCCACATAACATATACTACGGGGATATAAGTAGCCTAGTGTCGGGATTTCAGTAGTCAGGCCAGAATGGTCCAGTAGAAGCAGCCAATGATTCTTAAGAGTTTCCAATAGCAATTGGCTTCGGTACATTTACTAGACAGACTCCCAGGCAGGTGTCTCTCCATAGCTGCCTAGTCAGACTGCAGAGTTTCATATTTAAGGATATGACTGCAGTCTAGTCTTGTTATTTGCAGGCCTATAAGACTACTCTGAGACAAATGTTGTCCTTTCCAACTTAAGTGTTCCACCTACTACTGCAGTTCTGTGACTTCTGAACAGCACCAAAGCATTCACTAGTGATACTGGTCAGTTTTAGGATCTTTACTAGGCGTGATGTCTGAGGCAGAAAGAGCAAGCCAAGATGTCAAGCCTGGTCCATACTCACCCCTTGCTATGAGCTGGTGTATCCGTTCACCCTGGCATCATAGGTGGTAGGACCTTGAAACCCTGCTGCTAAAGCAAACCTGGGGGACTGCCTGCTGAAGAGCAGGTACTGTGTGCTGTCCTGGTTGGATCCCGGAGCAGGGCCTGTGACGCTGGGACATGGGTTCAGTGCTCACCCAGAGCTTGTGCCACCAAAAGCACCTGTGTGGAGCATGGAGATGGAGGCGTCAGGCTGGTTTGTACTCCCAATGGACATGGCCGTGCTTGGTGGTGGCCTCCTAGGAAGAAAGGGAAGGGGAACCAGGCAGGGAGAGGCCACCATGGTTGATATGTTCAGGTCCTACAACCTGGACGTATTCGTAAAATCTCCTGACTGTAGCCTAAGGCATATTCAGAGGATGGACTGTGTATCCACCCTTTTACTTGTGGTAAGGCACTGCTTGGAACTCCTGGGGTAACCGTAGCTGGCATGTCACATTTCATCCCAGTCTTGTCCTTTTCCTCCTCTTCTTTTTAATCACAGAGGCCATCTGTAGAGCTGCTCAGAAAGCATGGACCAGATAAAGGCAGTGCTAGACACCCAGAGAAGAGGACTGAGGGCCAGCTGCTGGAAGGTAACCATTGCTGCTGCCGTGGTGGGCAGCGTGACAGCCCTCTACCTGGGGATCCTGCTGGGTAAGTGTAAACCTGGGTACGTTCGTTCAGTTTATCTGCTCCAGAAAAGAAATGGTTTGCACAGCTGTCCTGGTTTCAGCTGGGATAGAGTTAATTTTCTTTCTATTAGCTGGTACAGTGTTGTGTTTTGGGTTTAGTATGAGAAGAATGTTGATAGCACGCATGCTTTCAGTTGTTGCTGAGTCCTGTTTAGACTAAAAGTCAAGGATTTTTCAGCTTCTCATGCCCAGCCAGCCAGAAGGCTGGAGGGGCACAAGAAGTTGGGAGAGGACACAGCTCAGGAACTAACTGGGCATCAGTCAGCCAGTGGTGAGCAACTGCATTGTGCATCGCTTGTTTTGTATATTCCAATCCTTTTATTATTATTGTCATTTATTTTTGTTATTATTATCATTATTAGTTTCTTCCTTTCTGTTCTATTAAACCATTCTTATCTCAACCGACAAGTTTTACTTTTTTTTTTCCTGATTCTCTCCCCCATCCCACTGGGAGTGTGGGGGTGGAGTGAGTGAGTGGCTGCGTGGTGCTTTGTTACCTGCTGAAGTTACAGCACGACAACAGCTCACAGTCCCCACAGCAAAAACCCTCAAAAGCCTTCTAATGAGGGCAAAATGTGGTCAGCTCTCCCCACATATACACATAAACTACAAGGGCTGTAGTCAACTCATGTTCTACTGTCCTACTCTAGAGCATGACCACCATCTCCTTGCCTCTCCCACCTCCCTCCTGCTGCCTCTGGTGGCCCATGGCTAGATGCCACCTCAGGCCAGCACCCTGGTATGGACCCCAGGCTGACAGGTCTGACGTCCCACCAGCACCGTTCTACTGTACAGTACCAATTTCTAAGCTGGCTTTGGTAGCCAGCATGCCTTTCCCCAGCCTGTTCCTGCAAGGATGGGGCCAATCTGGAATTGCACTGTCAGGTTGTACCCATTTGACCATGAACTTTTGTCTCAGGCTTGAAAAAAATCCACCTTTTTTGAGTTCAAATTAGATTTTCCTATTGCATGTGTGCAAGGTAGTCCAGCACGGCCATGGGGCACCCCCAAGGCAGCCAGGGGTGGTCAGGGACAGTCAAGCTGCTCAGACCAGGGGGGTCTAAAGGACATGATGAGACCCATGGTCCAAAGTGAACAGCGAGGAAAGCTGGGTCCAGCCATGGCCCCAAACCTCCATGTGTCCTTTGTGCCCCTGACAGACACCTTCCCTCTCTGGCAGCCTGTCATCCTGCGGGAGAGACCAGCTTTGAGCACACAGTGGAGCTGAGAGGAATCACGTTCAATAGCAGCTTACAGATGGAGAACTCGGATTACTACAAGGTGCTGACGTCTGCTCTTGAGAGGCTGGTGAGTTGATCTGGGCTTGCCAGGAAAAGTCTTGGGAAAGACTGTGGTGGCCCCCCAGGGCCCAGCTCAACTGTCCTCATTCAGGAGGATGCCAAGGGCAGGAGGAAAACAGGAATTTCTTAAACATCAGCAGGGTACACCACAGGGCTGAGCTGCACTTCAAAAGGCCCCGTCAGGGCCGTAAGAGACATTTGTGGAGTGGGAAATGTGTGCTCAGGTCTGTTCTTTTGAAAAGAGAGGTGGTAGGAAGGCACAAAGAAAGGATGTGCTGCCTTGTGCCCTGAGCCAGGGTGGGGAAAGGGTTACACATGACCTGGACACAGATGCTCCTGCTGCCTGCAGAGACAAGAGAAGATGCTTCAGATAGCTCCAGTTCCCTACAAAATCTCAGGCATCATCTAGTCCCATCTCCCTGGGGTCTTCTGCCCAGTAAGTGTGTGATCATCACTCTTTGCTTTGCAGTTTCTGTCCAGCTTCCAGGACTCCCAGCTGGACCGGAGCTGCACTGGTTGTACTATCCTGGGCTACAGGTGAGTGTAGGCAGCTCTCTCTGCAGACTGCGCAGCTCATGTTTCAGGGCATTCTGACAAACTCCACCAAGAAGGTGAGCTCAGACCTGTGTTCTTGTTCGAAACTAGTACAAAGAGAAACTGCTTTTTGGTCAAGGATGGATTTTCTTCTGGGATCGCACCAATGTTCTGGATTCTTCCATTTGGAAATGCAGTCAGAAAGGCAGAGAAAAACAACTTTGTTCAACCAAAGCTGAACTCTGGGCCAAAGAAAAAAATGCAAATGATCATTTCAACCAGAGCACATGTCCAGAGAAACCTGCACCTTAAATTATTAAGAATTAGTTTTGTTTCCCTCAAGTTCCCTGTAGGCAGCTAGCAACAGAGCCTGTGCCTTGTACTGACCATGGAGCCAATGTACCCATTAATTCTCTGTCCTCCAGCAGGAATGGAAATTCAGGCGTGATCGTCCACTTCCGCCTCCGCTTTGCCCCCCAGGATTCCCAGCCCCTGAGCTCTACCATGGAGAAGGAAGCACTCAGGCACGGGCTGGCGGCTGCCCTGCACAAGCAGGGTCTCTCCCTGGCTGCCTATGGGACTATATCCTCAGCTTCTCTTACAGGTATGCTCCTCCTGCAACTGCTGGGCAGCCAGAGCAAGGTGCCTTGTGCTGGCACCAAAGGTCACACTGGCAAAACCACAAACTGTGTCTCAGATAGCCAAACTGCCACAAGGCTTTACCTCTGGATGTCCAGTCAAGGCTTCACGCCCAGCAGCAATGTGAGAAATGGAGGTGCTGCCAGGCACCCAAACAAACCAAACCAGATGCTCTGCCTGGCTCCCAGGTGCAACCAGCTTCACAAGACAGCAGCAGAAACATGCCTAGATCTTGGTGGTTGCTCAACAGACATTTGTAGGGGTGTCCCCAGGTCCCCCTCCAATGCTAATGCTGTGCTGCTGCTTTCTGCCCTGCACCAACAGAGCCTAAAACATAAATTGCAGCTTCTTTGGCTTTTCTTGTAGCACCTGGAGCCAGCCTGAGGGGCAAGAGATCAGGCTTCAGGAGGTTAATTGCTGGGTTGTCTGTACCTACAAGTGCACAGCAGCCCTTAGGCAGTCCTCAGAGTTGTAGCAATAATTCCTGCTTAGGTAGATATTTCTCATATTTTAATTATTCTCTGAAACCACCTGACTAGAAATTCTCCTTGCCATCAGTGACTGTGGAGTTGCATGTGACTGTAGGACTCCAGGTCCAGGGGATTAAAAAAAAATATGCCTAGAAAACATGAAGGTATGGATTCCTCTGCAGCTCCCTCTGCACTCCCTGCAGTGATGGGCAGGGTCCCTGGATCTTTGGAAGCCTTGTGCAGCCCAAATGGAGGGTGAACAGACAACCCTTGGCTTTAGCGAACAGCCCTGCATAGCTTCAGCCTTGGAGCCTGCTCCTGGGAGGCAGCTCAGTGCCACAGCTCATGGGAATTTCTCCCTGCACCTGGGATCACCCCAAAAGCCTGCAGGGCTGTAGATGGCTGTTCCTCCACTGTGCACTGTGCCCATGGTGGAGCAAAATGAGGAAAGGTCCCGGTGAGCTCAAAGCCAGGAGCTCACTGCTGGCCGTGGGGCAGCAAAAGCGATCGCCAGGCAGGAGGAAAAGATGAAGCAAAGCCTCCGCCAGCCCTGGCCTGGGAGCAGCACAGTCCATGGGAACATGCAGCTCCTGTGCCCCCAACTGGGACGCCCTCACTGATCCCCATTCCTTCCACTTTGTCACAGGTCCCAGTGAGGTTTCTCCCTACAGACCTGGACCGAAATCAGGTAAGAGCCAGGCAGCAGGGAGAGCCATCTGCCCCAGCTCCCTTGGCTGCACTCTGCAGCCTGACCTGTAGCCTTCTCCTCACCGGTGGCCTGGCTGCAGATAGAAGAGGTGTTTGTAGCCCATCTTGTTCATAACCTGGTGGTCCAGGGCCCTGCACCACTTTGCCCCTGCAAGCTCAACAATGGCTGCAGCTCTGCTCCCAGCTCCATCCCGCAGGGACTCCGACACTGCCAGGGAGCAGAGGGACGAGGACACTGTGGTGGTTGTCCCTAGGGAAGCCAGGGGATGGTTGCTGGGAGGGCTGCAGAAGACACAAGTGCCTCAAGCCTTGCTGTCCCCAGGGAGCTGCCCTGGAGACACGTTCCCTTGCTGCAATACCTGGTGTGTGTGTGTAAAGAAAACCCTGAATGTGATGGCCAAAAAAGACTGTGCCGATGCCCCTGATGAAAGGGGCTGTGGTGAGTCTTTTGCAGCAGGTCTCCTGGACATGGGGCCAGGCCACAACCCACTGCTGCAGACCACTGGTCTTCTAGGCACTGAAGAGAGCCAAAGACATAGGCCAATAGTAGATGTCTGCATCAGGATGAGGGGAATTGTACCCTAGAAACACCTTGGTCCCACCACCAACTTCAAAGAGTCATGACAAGGCCTAGTGTCCTGGTGGGCTGGCATGCTGGACAAGTGCCACATGCCCAGGAGCAGCTGCTGGAAGCAGACCATGAGGCAGTGGCTGAGTTTGTGGAACTAGCCAAAATATTTATCTCCAGAATTTCTTGCTTTAGAAGAGTTTCAGGGAGGATGCCGTGATGGGCCAGTGCTTTGCAGTGCTCTTTTCCAAGCCTGCAGATTAAAGTCTGCCCTGTGACATCCTTGGTAAAGTCCTGCTGCTTGAGCATGTGCTGGGAGCATGCATGAAGCTGAAGCAGCTCTTCCCACTTGTCCCCAAGAGCACTTTGGTGGGGCACAGCGGGCAGGATCCTGATGCACTGGCTCCTTCCCTTTCAGACTGCGGGAGCCGCCCTGCCATGCAGACTGCGAGCAGGATAGTTGGAGGCTCAGAGGCATCCAGAGGGGAGTTCCCATGGCAAGTCAGCCTGCGAGAGAACAACGAGCACTTCTGCGGTGCTGCAATCCTCACAGAGAAGTGGCTGGTGTCTGCCGCTCACTGCTTTACTGAGTAAGCTCAAGCCACGCTAGCTTGCCGCCCCCACTCCATTTCCAAAAGCTGCCGTATCTTCTGGCTCGAGCTCCTGCCATACCACACTGCCCCGTCATGCCTGGTTTCCTTCCCCTATCCAATTAAGCCACAGGGAGCTCTTGTCCACGGGGATGGCAGGATGGTCAGGAGGCAGCATCGCCCACACCAGGCAGCTCTGGTTTGCAGGGCAATGCTGTGGCTGCAGGGTCACACGGTGTCTGCTGTCTCTCTTCCAGGTTTCAGGACCCAGCCATGTGGGCAGCTTACACAGGGACCACCTCCCTCAGAGGCTCCGACAGCAGCACAGTGAAAATGGACATCGCACGCATCATCCCACACCCCTCCTACAATGCTGACACAGCTGACTATGATGTGGCCGTGCTGGAGCTGAAGAGACCTGTGACCTTCACTACGTACATCCAGCCTGTGTGCCTGCCGGACGCTGGGCATCACTTCCCCACCAGCAAGAAGTGCCTTATCTCTGGCTGGGGCTACCTCAAGGAGGATTTCTGTAAGCAAAGCATGGCAGGCGCCATGGTGGGGTGTGAGCAGTGCAGGAGGCATCAGGGAAGGGAACTCAGGCTGTGCTCTGGCCAGCATGGGCAGCTGGTCCCGTGCAAGGCTCCCTGTGGTGAGCTCATGGTTGCATCTTTCTCATCTAGTGGTGAAACCCGAGTTCCTGCAGAAAGCAACAGTGGAGCTGCTGGACCAGACACTGTGCTCCAGCCTCTACAGCCATGTCCTTACAGACAGGATGCTGTGTGCTGGCTACCTGGAGGGGAAAATTGACTCCTGCCAGGTAAGGTTTGCCCCGGGAAGCTGGTACACCTCTCTGCATGAGTCTTTTCCCTCCCAGTATGCACCAAGCAGCACATCAAGAGGCAGGATCTGACACCATGGTCATGGTTCCCCCCGCAAGGTTTAAGGCCATGCCTTGGACCCAAGCACCGATCAGGGACTGCAGAAGACAAAAATGAGGATATGTTCCCTAATGCTTAAAATAGTGCGCTGCTGTTTAAGGGGTTCTTTTGGCTATTTAACTACTTTTATTTACTTCCTGAGCTGTAATCAGGGCTGGTGCTACCAATGTACCTGGCAGGTCCTCAGATCAAAATCCAGATAGCAAAGGGCAGCAGTGGAAACTAAAACATACACAACAGTTGTTGGTGAACAACTTGGTGTTCTCCCTAGTTAGCTTTTATCCAGCCTGGAATTGCAAGTGTTCAGCTGGAGAAAATCCTGCCTTTCATGATGTGTTGTGAGAGGAAGACTGTGATTTCCATGGCTGTCCCTGTGATTTGGCAGGGCCCTTCATAGCCACCAGCCACCAGCTGAGCAAAACTGCACTTCTCTGGTGGTAGTGCTTCATATTTCTGCACCAAGTGCAGCACAAACACTGGCAAAAGGGCTAAGAATGGAAGATTCAAGGTTGGATAATGAATGTGACCCATCTGGTTATTTATTACTCAACTATAGCAATCCAACCCCCAGAAGGGACTGCCAGCTTCACAGACACCACATGTTCTACATCAGTGACACTCATGCCCCCTCCCCCCTCCCCCCCCCAGCACCAAAGAATT
>JANZLQ010000095.1:36579919-36589925 GCA_026212715.1 Elanus axillaris
AACTGCATCTAGTAAGTTTCCAATCCAGAACTAACTTAGATCATTGAAACATGATACAGTCTACACACATTTCAGAGAGTATTGGGGCTAATAAGAACATTGTAAAGGCCACAGTAGGAATAAAATGACAGTGCAATGTTGGACATTGAGCCCCTCTCAGTATGTCCATACTAGTTTGCTAGCTCACTACATCCAGGCAAAAGCCTATATTGAAATGCACCTGTTCCTCAAGCTCTCCAACCCAGCTCTCTAGAATCCAGGTGGCTGGGCATTGGGCTGGACTGTCTGCTAGACCTGTGAAATTCGCCAGTTAAATACAGCACAGCATTTGAGTATCGTGTTTTAAGCAGAGCCCCACACTCTGAGGCAATGGGAAGGGACTTAAACCCAGTTTACCACATAGAAAAATGCTGCATAACTACATCCTGACATGAAATATGAGCATTATGATATAGGCTCCCTCCACAGAGCAACTCCTTAGTAATTTTTCTCTGGAATTAAATTCTTCTATCCTTAGAGGATATGATGATGATTCCCTCTGTGTTAGATGACTCAAGTAAGAGGCTCATACCCTTAAAGCCTGCACTGATTCCAGGATGGTATATCCTCCATTAAGTAAGAATGTCAGAATGCTGTGGGAGTTGGTAGAAGCATAAGGGAGACAACATGGCTTTGGAGCTTTTTTCAGGAGATGTTATGTGCAGAAAAGAGATTGCTGCTTATCACTGTGAGACAAGGAATGGAGCATTACATCAGAGCTAGAGCCAAAACTACTCTCATCTTCACGAGGTAGAGCCCATGCTCAGAAGACAGATTATTGTAAACCATGTCATCCTGTCTGTGGGTCTGTCCAACAGAAAAAGAAACCATTCCTACACCTTGCAGAATTATCAACTAGTGCTAAAGCTGGGGTAGTTGGCAATGGTACAATTTTATAGTGAGTACTGACTAGCAAAAAGAAGTGGACTGGACATTGAGCTAGGCTAGCAATGAGCATGGCAACTCAGAGCAATGCTTCTGCCCATTTCCTAGTTCCTAAGAAGCAATCGCTGCTGGGGCTCAGTATCGGCTCTTGTTCTCTCAAGTCAGGATCAAGTGGGCTAAATGGAAACAACCCCTTCAGTGATGGGGCTGTAGAGCTAAGTAGGGTGATGAGAAAGGAAGGGGACGTTTATCTGCTCCAGCTACTCAAGTTCTTCCCTCTGCTTTTCTTGTGAGCAGTGCAATTGATCAGAGAGGACAGCACTTTCTGTGAGCAATGTGTCTGAGTACAGTTTAAAGAAAAGCATTCATTTGCTTCTGGAGCACACCACACAATTCACCTGACCTCTTTTAGGAGTGCGGACAGCTCATTGTCCCCTATCTCTCTACACACAGGAAGGTCCCCTGGGATGAATTATCTCAAACAGCCCATGTGACCTCTGAGTTGGTTGAATGAAAGAAGGAAGCAAAATGCAAAACATTTATTTGAGTGTGTTGTACAAAAAGTTTCCAGTCATAAAATGTATATTACAAATCATTGAAAAAGACAAGACATTTGGCATGCATATTCTAAAAAGAAAAAACCCACTTTGAAATGATAAAGTCTAGATCATTATGTAGTTTTCATAAGTTCCACATGAACATTTTCCTAAGTTTCTCTTTGTATTTCAATTTGCAACCTTTTCCACAATTCCTTATTTTAAAAACTTCAGCCTTCCAAAAACTCATCTGCAGCAGCTGACCGGAGGTGGTCAGTTAAACTGACCAGTGACCTAGAACCAGAGCTATCCAAATAAAGATTGTTAAAAAAGAAAAATAAAAAAATAAATCACAGTTCAAGTCACAAGGCATCACTGTTATGAAAATAGAGTTCAACTGTATTTTGTGCCCAAATGGAAAGCATTTTGGCTTAAACTTGTTTAAAATAGCTTATTGCTTGTAATTTTAGTGTAATGATGATCTGGGTAGCTGTAATAACATCTATCTTATCAACACGGAATCATCACTTCATTAAAAGCTAACTATAAAATTTGGAAGTTCAATAGAATACATTTTATTTTCCTGAACTCCAAGTCGATTCACTGCTTGTGCTACTCTGAACAGAGTCTTTCAGTATTAAGCATCCTTTTCACTCTCTAGACCTTAGCATTTCAAGAAAGGCATTATGTTTACAAGTAATAATTGCATGTAAATATGGTCTTGTATTAAAAAAACAAACCACTTTTAAATTATTTTAAACTGGTTTAAAGCTAAGCATATTGAAGGGCAAATAAAAATTCTGTTTCCCAGGCCATTTTAAGTGAGAAAAAAAACGTCTCCAATATAATTTGTCTTGACTTTCAGCTAAAACAATGCTTTGAAAAATGCAATCACTATCTCACCTTCCACTCACTGGTTTACAACAAGGCTTTGTTTCCTGCTCACACAGGGTTTGGACCCAACAGTGGCAATAAAATCCAGTATCAAATATGGATATGCCTTTGTTTAGAGGTAAGACTTTCAAAAGAATATACAGAAAGAAGAGACAGAATGGCTTAACAGTGAGGAAGTGAGAGAAGTGGCTACAACAGATATAAAACAGCATACGTTTTCATACAGCATCAAAATCTTTCTGATGCACACAAAAGAAACAGATTCTCAAATGTTCTGGGGTGTAGAGAGGGTTTCTACAAGCCTCTTCTAACTAATCTCTGTTTAGGTTGCAGTTAAAGGGCCTTTATACAGGATGACTATTAAAAAGAAAAAAGAGTATAAAAACCAGTAAGATCCCTGAACTGAACATGAGGTGTCCCGTTGCTCAAGGATAAACATGCACATTAAGTGATCTCCTTTCACAGTACAGTCTGCTTCACGCTGCAATACTATTTTCATGACTAATGCAAGCTGCAGATAAGCTTGTCTGGCTTTCACATTGCAGGTCATGGGAAGCAGATAGGTTTTTTTCTTCCTGAGACTTTTGGTTCCTGCTACAAACACAAACTATGCCAGCCAACACCCATCTAATGGAAAAAAGGTGCTGAAGACAAGTGATCGATCCATCAGTGTAAACTATTGTTTTTGTCAGGGCAAATCTACAAGTCCTGAACTAGCATAAGTAGACACACTGGGAAATACAGCTGTGCAGCAACAAAGGAATCATAGCCACTCTATTACTTGGAATAAAGTCACTGCAACACCACAGATAAAGTAACAAATCCAGAAGCAAGGGAGAAAGAAGTGGCATGAAATGTCAGAGGCTCTCTGTAACCATATCTCAGTCTGCAGGACACTACATTATCAGTACTTCTGCAGATGGATGGACTTGGTCTGACACACACATTTTCACATGGAACAAACTTAGGAGTAGGTAGTATGCATTTATCCTATTCTGTATGAAATTGTTAGGATCTACACAATGAAAAGATTGGCTTAAGTATTCTGCTGCAGTTATGCTGTTATTCCTTCTCCCTCTTAACCAGCGAGAATCATTTATGAATCATTTTTACTATTTCATCCAGAATAAAGTTGCTTGCTTGTTTTTCTGGAATAAGAACATCCATACAGGTAGTTACACTCAAGTAACTACTTTGATAAAAGCTGTACTGACTAATTTCCCTAATCAGAGAAGCCTTAAAATTAGTTTTCTCCTGACAAGTCAAATCTATTTCTCCTTCAAGCTCTACACCTGATACCAGGCGCTGGAGTAGAAATGCTGACTATCCTCCAGCTTCTTCAAGAACGGTTCATATACAGGATCAAATAGGAAAAGAGGGCAAGGGGACACTGGATTTTATTTAAACAAAAAGCTTTAATTATCCTGAAGAAAAAAAAATAATCCTTGAAAGACAGGGGAAAAAAACCAACAAAACCCCCTATGCTTTTTGGTTTGGTAAAGCCAAAAAGCCTCCCAGTATGGAACGCCAACTTTAAAGGTATAGTGCTGTTAACACTGAAGCTCAGCAGCAAAAGCAAGAGGAAAGGATGGCATCTAGAGAAGATGCACACACAAGAAGGTGGTAAGTGGAATACAGTAGTTTTTCTGTGTCATGTAATTTACAGCTAGGAATTATTTCTCATATTTTTAGTAGCCTTTTAGAAGCACTGTGGTGACAGAGTCGCCCAGATTTAGACTGTTGGCATTCAGCTTTTCCTACTGTGTCAATCACTGTTTTACATAAACACCTGTTTATGCCTAAACTGGTACTGAAGAATAAAATAAACTGTTTCCAAAGTTAAAGGACACAGTTCCAAATCTAAGGACAAATTCTGCAGACTGTTACTGAAGGGCACAATGCTCATCACAAAAGATCTGCAAGCACCAGTCCTTAAGGCTACAAGAAGATACATTCCCCATACAGTAGCTGTTAAGAAAACTATGGCTCAAGTAGCAAGAGGTTTTTCCTCATTCAAGCTGCCTTTCCTAGCTCATTCTTTACAGAAAAAAAAAATCACAGAAAAAAAATGCAAATTAACTACACACTCATTGCCTTAGTATTTAAGATCACAGAACAATCTTACATTTACAGGACAATCTTAAAGAAGAATATGCAATCTGAAAACTGGCCAATGTAAAAAAAAAATAAATACAGATCTTTAGAAAAAAAGCAAAAAGCCCTTAAACGTTATGTAAGTATATTATAGAAGCTGTGGGTCAGAAAGGGAAATGCTATCCAGTGGTTGGAAGGTGCACTGCAAAAACACTTTCACATTGATTGCATTCATTTGCATAACAACAAATTTAGAAAAGGTAATTGATAACAGTATGTCTGAGAAACATAATTTCACTAGATACATTTTACAGAGATAGACATGATTTACTACATATTTAACCTTCTACTCAAGCAGAGTGGGAAAATTACATTAGAAAAATGGCCAAGTACATCAAAAAACTTATCCCATTCGCCCAAACAACCAAATCTTCAAACTGCTTTTTTGTAATGGATCTTCTGATAATGGACTAAAAACATAAATCTAAATTTCTATTCATTAATTCAGACATCCCACTCAAATAGAGAAAAGTAGCATCTTTGATTTATTTTTAAATGGCAAAATAAATCTAGAAGCCTAAAAAAACCCCATTTGTTCCCACCCTGCTTGCATTACAAAGCCATCAGTCAAAGCCACTATACTGACTTTCTAGGTTACATCTGTCAGTCACAATACTGTTCAGAGAACATAATATCCAAAAGCCACCGAAAACATCCAAACCTTGTAGCTTGTTTGATGAGTCTAAACTATTTGAATGACAAGATCAGAGTTCAAGAGTGCAGGTAAAAACAGGATTCTATGCTGGCATCAAATGGTATCCAAATTTTGTATCCAAACTAATAATCAGTGGAAAAACATTTGCTTGTACAGTAGCCAATACACTCTTTGGAGCAGTCAAGTATTTTTCCTAGTGCTTAAAGATGCACAAATATATGAATACTAAGCCTTATGGGAGTCAGAGTTATCTTCACAGAAATGCAGCAGAAGAAACCTTAAGCTAAAAGGACACTGTCAGATACAAAACACATCATACTGAAATAAAAATCACCTGTTACTCATACAAAGAGTTTTTTATAAAAAGCATGATTCTCCCTTCACTCACTCTTAGACTTTACTTCGAGCATTTGAACATTGCAAAGTAATGCTTATGTCCTGAACAGCAGCAGTTCCTTTTAACTTTAAGAAGTCATTAAACTATTTCTGTAGTATTTTGCAAATACTGCTCCTTAAGATGTCTAACAATACCCCTTTGAATATAAGAGAAGTATGAACAAGCTGCATCTAGCTCTGATTTTAAAAGTCAACATTTACACAGGATAACCTTTAAAATCCCCAATATTTATTATCATTGCCAAAAGTGAAAATATTTTTAACATATAAAATCTTAATCATTCTGTTTAATGCTGGATGTGTCAAAAGCATTAAATCATGATGGTTAACATCATAAATACTGTACATCAAAACTTGCATCCATGGTTTAATAAGGTCTCATTTGTGACAATGTCAAAATCCCCTGAAAACAAAACAGCTAAACCTCTGGTTTTGATACTTCCATACCTTAAGATGGTGTATATATTCAGTAAGTGGAACCCATTATTCTCCATCTTCTGAAATAATGATATGAAGCTAAGGTGTTGACAGACTCTGATATTCTTACCACTAGGCTGTCAAACCCTGGAGTAGGACAAGATGCCATGGTCCTGAGCCAAGAATGTCTAAAATGCAGCTTCCCTTTGTTACTTCCATTGATAGAGTAGCATTTTTAATGAAATTTGGGTCTAATTTTCCTAACCTGGGCACTGCTGAGGATACCAGGCAAGTTACTACCATTTCTTGAAGTATGGAAGAAACACTACTGTGAATCTCTCCTGGGGACCTGCAGATGAACACACTTTCTTAAACGTAAAAAAAAAAAAAAAAAAGAAGAAAAAAGTTATCCTGGTTATTTATGCAATTATAGATTTACCATATACTCAAGGAGTCTCATTCCATTTTAGCTAAAAATTTCTTTTCTGCTGCAGGTTTGTACATAAGACTTTAAACTCTGTATGGGGAAAAATATTGTATTCCAATATAGTGTTTCAACAAAGAGGGAAAAATAAAGAAATCTATTAAAATTCTGGCAGTTTTGTTCAGTAAAGGGTTTTTTTTAAATTTTTTTTATAAAAAGGTAGCAAGGAGTAAGCTTCAAAGAAATCAGATGATGCATATAAAAATAGTTTTCAGTGGCTCTGGAGGGAAAAAAACAGCAAAAATAAAAGGAAATAAATGAAAAAAGAAAAAAAAAGCAAGTAATAGTTTCTTTTTTCTTTCTTCACATCACTGAGCATCCTCTAGAGGTTGTTCTGGGATCCCCCTAAAATAAGACAGACATAGTTGAACTCAATCTTACTAGCTTTTCATATTGTATACCTAGACTCTGGTTATCATCTCAGTTTGTTAAAAGCA
This sequence comes from Elanus axillaris, assembly GCA_026212715.1. NCBI lineage: Eukaryota > Metazoa > Chordata > Aves > Accipitriformes > Accipitridae > Elanus > Elanus axillaris. The sequence goes on from JANZLQ010000095.1 coordinate 36,586,817, forward strand.
TTTTTTTTTGCAGTTTAGTTATACTCAGGGAACATCAAAACTATAGAGAAAGCATAGCACATATCACAGTCTACTGCCAGGATTAAGACACTGCTACTGTGGTTCTGGTTTTCTATGATGGGTTGAATGGTTAATCTCCATACTTTCAACACTGATGCAGATGACAAATTAAAATCATGATGTCATTAGCTTTAAAACAGGAAGCTCGTTCCTTTATTTGAGAGGATTTTTCCATTTGAGAGAGATCTATGCTGCATAGCTCCTTCTTTGGGTAAAAAAAAAAAAGTTTCTGTTTCAGTTGCTTTATACTACAAATACACTGTTCAATCTCCTGGAGACCAAAAAAAACTTTCAGAACTCAACTTCAAGCCTGCACAGAATGAGTTCTTTGTGAAAAGAGCTACTAATGTTCACTCATCAGGAGAACAAATTGCTTGAGTTTGAAATAAATTTTAAATATTTTCTGCTATCACCTGTATGAAGTATCTTTCTCCATTTCACTCTGCCAACTACTGGTCAGTTATTTCACAGTACTTAACTAAGGGTTATGAAAACATAGAGGTGGTATTATTAAGAAAAAACAAGTTTATCTCAGATGTAGCAGGTATGTATATACTATCAGAAATAAACCAGTAAGCTGAAGCTTGCAGCAACAGAAGCACTCCCTCTTTCCTGGTTTTTAGTGGTTTTATTTCCCGATGGTTATATTCTGCTTACAGCAAGAATCCCACAGACTAGAGAAGCAAATGCTGGAATGGGAGAAACACTGACTGCTAAAACTAATCTTACTAACCCTAAAAATAGTCTATGTCGTTGTACTGCTGTAAATCTGTGATCTGTTGCATGCTTCCATAGATACCCTGGCATCCTGACCTGACATTTGCCATTGCTTGAGCTGTACCACTGTCGATTCAAGCAGCAGTTCCTGGAAGAATCACTCACATTATACTCTCTGTGCATTGTAGTAATGCTGCAGGGTTGCAAGCCATTCTGAGATCACCCTCTGCAAGCATCCATTTCAGAAATGGACCAGGAAGCTCAGAGCTAGCAAAAGTTGAAGGCAACTCCTAGATCTTAAGCCTGATTAACTTAGCCAACCAGGCACAAGTTAAACATCTGGTCTGCATCTTATTACCTGTTGGTTGAAGAGGTCTTCCTCTCCAAACTCTGCTTCATCCTCCTCTTCTTCATTCTCTCGCACGACTACTGATTTAGTAACGCTTCTCACTGCAACTTCCTATTCAAAATGACAGATAAGGAGATGGCCAGTAGTCTCTCTCAAGTTTTTGCTATACCATCAATATAATACCCCTATTAAATTTTGGAGGGTTTAAAGCAACTTGCCCTAGATTTAACATCAGCTATGCAAGCAAATACTGGTAATATCCTGCAAACCACAACAACATTCCTATTTATATCCACTAAAAGGCATGGTAATGCAATTTAGCTTCAGGAATTTTCTTTCATTACCTAGGGATCTGAGAGGAAGCAGCCGTGGTCATTAGTCAATTTTATACAAGGTTATAGCAGACTCAGCTAGGAGCTGAGATATACAATAATGTGAGAAACTGAAGTTTCTCAGTACAATTATATAGCATTAAGAATATTCCTAATTTCTACGAAATATTTTATATTAATTGCATATATCAATTATCAGGACAGTCTTCTGAACCAGGGACCAAAAAGAATTCTAAAACCCCAGGAAGCTTTCTTTATTACTGAATTACTTTTAACGCTTCTTAGTAGTAAGAAATTCATCTGTACGTTTACAACCTTGAAATCATATATGCAAATTTCCACTTGTGGAAACAGTCATGCTAAATGTACAGTGCTAAGCGGGAACACTAAAGGTAGCCACAGCAGTAACAGACATGGATTTGAAATTTTTTCAGACACTAGTTTAACTGCTTCTATTTGAATACTAAGCCACTAAGCTTTCTACTTCTACAAATTACCCTCCCTCCTACTTTGTCCTGTGCTGCTCTTGTGCACAAGTGCTTCCACAGAATTGCCAACAAGAAAGACAGCATGAAAACTGATACAACTGCGGTCCGTTTCAATTTCCTATTTCTATCAGATCACTGGGATAATGGCACATTTCTGAGTAACAGCCAAAGCACAATCCTCCCTTGCAGGAGTCTTCTGCAGGCATGATTTTAAAAAAATCAGTTGTGGGCAGATGTAGGACAATGCGTAATACACAGAAACCTGTGCCAAATGAAAACTCCCGATATACTTCCAACATTAAAAGGACAGCTATCTTCCTACATTGCACCCTGGAATATTGTAGGTACTATATAATGTAACTTTGAATTGCCAGCAATATTTATTTTGTCTTTTCTGAAAATACATACTCAAATTCCAAACAAAAATCCTACTAGCAGGTTATTTTTCTAAAATAGGGAAAAAGAAGTCTACGGATGTAACCAGGATGGTCATCACAGTTTTCCAAAATTTCCCAGAAATCTCAGAGATACATACAGATACTTAATTGCTTCAATGTTATAAACTGTCTTATTTTAGAAGACAATTGGGGAAATTTAAAATAAATATTTCGTTGTCATTCCCCACCCCTCAAATTAAAGACTTTGGGAGATAACCCAGCCCACAGCCTTTTTTCTACAGACAGCCTACCTCTCCTTCAGAGTTTACGAGGTATGTGCGGATATTTCCTCCAGTGCCCCAGCTGCCTTGATTCTTCCACACGAGAACAGAAGGGGGGCTATGAGATACACCTGCATCTGCACCCCAAATCTAGTGAGAAAGACATTCTGTAATTAGCTACTTATGCATATTTTATTTTTAAATACATAGAACCCCCTAATTCTCCTAATCCTCTCTACATGCCAGTTATTTCTGAATTCCAATGGCAGTTTTACCCTGCTTTTACCTACACCATTACTTGTAGTAAGGTATTATTCTCAGTCTACAACAAGAAGTAACACAAGCCATAAAACAAACAAACAAAAAACCCAAGAAAAATAATTGTCTAATACTGCAGTCATAAATTCTTTTCTGAATTTATTTCTGAGAAATACACATACTTCTCCTACCACTGTCTCAATGACTGTATTGTATGGAGTCAAGACATGCACTGCAAGCTCTGTTT
>JANZLQ010000095.1:36594795-36628181 GCA_026212715.1 Elanus axillaris
AACTGCATCTAGTAAGTTTCCAATCCAGAACTAACTTAGATCATTGAAACATGATACAGTCTACACACATTTCAGAGTACTGGGGCTAATAAGAACTCTCAGTATGTCCATACTAGTTTGCTAGCTCACTGCATCCAGGCAAAAGCCAATATTGAAATGCAACTGTTCCCTAAGCTCCCCAACCCATCCCTCCAGCTTCCTAGAGCCAACATATTGCACCTATTGCACCACCATCTCCATTTTGGAGGAAAAACTGGATCTATTGACATGTAGAAAAAAAACCCTTATGGCAGAAGATGTCTAATCAGCTATTGTGTGACATCCACTATTCCCACTGTGTCCTCTGCAGTGACCAACAGTTCCCTGTGTTTTCTCACAAACTGGCCTTTCTTCACTAAAGCTATTCCTAGCTATTACCTCTGGCTGTAACCTCCCTGTAAAAGTATCTGCGCACAAGTACAAAAGGAGTCATTTGAATACTGGGACAAAGCTGCTTCAAATTATAATTACTTTTCTCCTTAAAGACAGTAGGCCTGATGGAAATTGGTTTTACCTCACCAACTGGACTTCCTGTCAGACAAAGCTGCATGCAGATAGCAGTAGTTACCTTAGCCTGATAGGTCTGCTCAAGCTCCATTTTGTACAGTTTGACTTGTTCCTCATGTTGATTTCGCAGATCCTCCAGAGCCTGAGTCATTTTGGATTCATACTCCTGTTGGCGAGTAGTGTCCACCTCAACCAAACGATGTTCGTGTCGTCTTCTTGTTTCCCTTATTTCCTACACACACACATAGGAAAAAAGGGGACAAATTCCCACATTAGGGTAAACAGTACAAGCAATTACATTCAGACAACAATTAACTATTTCAGTACTAATTATTTAGAGTATAGGAGCTACAGTACTAAAGGCATTTAAGCCTAAGAATTGCTGCATGTACGAACAAATGCAAGTTACCATTGGCAAGACATAACTCTTAAAAGTGATCTGACTTAAAAAACAGGTTTAGAAATATCCATATACAGTTTAAGTAAGGACCTGGTTTATGCTACAAAAGTCAAAAGCGGGGAGGGAGAACAAAACATTAATTTTTACATAGCAAAGAGAGATTCCATGTGCTGCACCACAAACCCTTTCCTTCCCAATATACATCCCTACAATAGCAGTCTACAAGGAGTCAGATAAAAATGAACACCTTCAGGGCAGGACAAACAACAGGGGAGCAGTTCTGAGTACTGGGAGGAGGCCTGATGGTAGCAGCAGGACCATGAGAAGGAATAGCAGGCAAGTGAAGCAAGGTTCACTTTGCAAGCCTACACTAGAGTCATAGCAGGCTAACACCAATTCAGAGTGACTTTACTTGTTGCTTTCCAGAAATGGTCTACATCTAAAAAGAGACTCTTAGATACATGCCCTTCTACTCACAGCAACGTGTCCTGATGTGATCTGGAAGAAGCTTTCCCTTCTGTGGTGAATTTTTACACCGAAAAAAACTAGCAAGCAGCAGTTCCTCAGTAACTGTAGACAATGACTCCGGTGGAGGCCACAAAAATATCAGGGGAGGCTACAAAGTATCAGGTGAAGGGATGAGCTGATCTAGCAGTTCAACACCACTAGAATAAGAAGGCTTCACTTCACTTCACACCAATCCTGATGTTCTAACTCTAATGGAGCGCTGGACCCTTCACTGAACCAAATTAATTCACTAACCTAAAGAAACCAATTCCTTTTTTCCTTCATGTGTTGAATTGGTTCATACAAGGATTGAAGAGCTCCAGGGATGGCTAAAGGAACACCGCACTTCAGCATATCAAGCTTTAGGATCAGCTTCTGCTGTCTCATTTAGCTTCACCTTTAGTCAGTAGCAACATAATTCTCCTCAGGAAGCAAAGTTACTTTAAGGCCCTACAACCAAGCAAGAGTCTGTCATTGCAGTCCTGTGCAGCAATCCAACTACTCCAGGGCACAGAAGCGAGACAATGGTCAGCACAACTCAGGGTGATCTACCTGGTTAGTTTCTTTGCCCTGCTCCAGCCCCTGTCCTTAGCTACACAGCCCCGTGTCATCCCTTAATCCAGCCTGGGCACTCATTTGATTCCATGGTAAAATATAACTCAGCCACTAAGCTAGCAAAAATTAAATTAAAAAAAAAAACTTAAGTATTTTACTAGTTAATCAGGCTGATATGATTTGGTGCATGGTGAGCCAAAAATCACAACTAGCATATGCAAGATGGAGGGCAGAAGCATGTAGTGATTGCTCAGCAGCCACTAATTGAATGAGCTTGCAGAAGAACCAAAGGTCGGAGTTGGTTTTCCCAAGATGGAATAAACTGACATAACACTTTGCATCTAGTACAGAGAGAAGGTCACGCTTCCCTTTCCTAATAGCCACCTGTGCATTCCCACTATTTACTTTATAAGAACTCTGGGCCTTACTAGAACCACTATGAGCCAACTCAACTCACTAATCAGGCAGAAGACTACTCCTCCAAAAAGCAAGGTAATTGCATACTGTTCTTGTAAATGAAAACAGGTTATAGTCATGTCCAACAATCACCAAAGTTGGTTCAAGTAAGAAGCAGGGCCATGCAACTAGGTCCAGAGAGAGGGAACAAGACTTCCTTTCTCACAGCAGTCAGCTGCTACATTAGCTCACCTGCCCATGGAACAATACCCTTGTCACTTGGCTTTCCTATCAGCTCCGCCACTGATTTACCATGTAACTCTTGCAAAACGTTTAACTATTTTATTACTCAATCCATTTATAACAAGGATGACACTGGTTTTCCCTACCTGGACTAGTTAGTAATTGCTTATAGTCAGTTTGAATAAAAGCTACATAAACTTCAGACTAGAAGATTACTAGGTTGATAATACCTCCTCAAACACATTCTTCCTGAAATCCAGATCCTCTTGCAGGCTCTGGCACCGATTCTCCAGGTCCACACGCATGAGTGTCTCTTTCTCCAACTGCTTCTTAGCCACAGCATGACCATCTTCAGCCTAGTAAAGAATTTTAAAGAAAGATTTAATTTTGTCTGGATTCCTATTTTCCATCCATAATCCCTTTATGGTCTTCATTTGACTATCTTTGGACCAATTACTCACAACAACAAATCTAATGTCAAGCCACTGATTTTCCAAAAAAAACCAACAAAAAAGAAAAAGTGTGTGTGCTTATGAATATTTAAAACGAGCTTTCAAGTTTGTACACCAGTTATTTAAAACACAAGATTATTTCAATACAGTATGATAATGGCGCTGAGGATTATTGATTCCTAAAGCACTATAAGTTGCATGTTCTTTTTCTTGCTAGCATAGTCCCCACTGGGTACTCCAGCATAAGTTTAAAATTAAGCAGGACCTTACAAAGGACAACATTTAGTAACATGATCTCTCATGAATATAGAAATACTTACCAGAAATTTTTAAATAAAAGCTTTTGACTAGCAAAATTTCTAAAACACCATGTTGCTTTGGTTGTTTTACAGAAATTTCTTAGAATTTACTTTCATATCCAAGAGCAGCAGGCAAAGCTTCAGCAGTAAGCAAGCTGGATCAATGATGTTCAGACTATAAACTAATTGCAAAGAAAAATAACAAATTTTACAACACGCAGCCTCTCCTGTGCTAAAGCAATGAAGCATTCACTGCCATACCTTAGCAAGCTGGGCACGCAAATCAGCCACCTCTGCTTCCAGACTGCGTTTCTCATTCAGGACAGTATTGAGTTCTGCTTCACTTCTGTGGAACAGCACTTCAAGATCCTTAATGCGACCCTGAGCCACAGACAAATCTGCATCTTTCTTCTTGTAGCTGAAAAAAACAAGTTAATTATATCTATATGTGGGTGTACACACATCTTGGGCATGTCCTGGCTGCAACTACACATATTTTGGTTTTATACACATTTTATTGGGATTAGTGTATCACTAGGTGGCTCCTAGAATAACCTGCAAATACAGCTAATAAAAGTAATCATAAGCACCTCTTGAAATTCACAGCTTTTACCAATGTGTTTTAAATGCACTGCCTAATAAAGAAGAACATACATCATGGGCAGGCAAGGGAAAAACAAGAAGGCAACCCTAACTGCTAAGAGGTGACAATAAAGCTGTTTTACATACAAGGTGTAAAAGGTATTTGTTCATCTCACTGCTGCACGGCACATTAATTGCTGACATCTATCACTTTGGACTACAGCCCTCGAGAAGCAGAGCATATGCACCTCCCAAACAGGCCCACAAGCATCCCCAGTGTTTTGTACTTGATATGGCCAAGCCCATACCCTAGGATGTATTCCCACACAAAGTAGTAAAGTAATCCACCATGAAAATGTGGTCACTTTTCAGGAATAAACCAGTATGTCTTCAGCAGTATTCATTAGAAGCAAAGCAACTCTGGTCACTTTAAATATGATTATTTCAGCTGTTATATCCAACTCATAGAAGTCATCAAGGTCATCTTCCTCCTGCCCATCAAGAATTTGTCTACCTTTTCTTCTAACATACTGATTGCTGCAGCTTCCATAGGTGTGTGTCATTATATTATTAAAAAAAATGATTTATGTGAAGTAACCCTTCCTTGCTGCAGTTTAAGCTCACTGTTCTAGTCTCACACCACTAAGAATGCAGGGAACGACTTTTGGTCTTTTTCTCTTAAACCATCTTCAAGTTCATTTTTCTCCTTCCCTTTCCTCAAACTTCTCTTCTGTAAATCTGTAGTTTTCAACCTGTGGTCAAGTGAGCTGTTTTTAAAGGCCTGCAGAAATAAATCTGAAGAGGAGTCCTACTACTTAGAGGCTTTACAAAGCTCTATATCTGGTCTGCAACTCCAAATATGGAAAAAACATTTGCAAAGGAAAATAAAGCTAAAAACCACTGCTCTAGATTATACAAACCTTGCACCCCTGCCCAAATCCCAAGTCTTGGTTCCCAAACTTCTGATCGCTTGTACTGTCCTCTTGAATTTCAAATTTGCCCATAACTCTAACAAAATGCAATGCCCAGAATTATTTTACAAAAATCCTGCTTTATGGGCTATTGGTGTGGCCTACAGACAATATTTCTTTACATGCTTCAGCATGATGTGAATCTTTTTCTAACTACAGAATAAATTGACACACAATTTTTTTGTGATATGCTCTAGCTACAAGAGTCATGTTTTCTCTGCATTCCTTGGTGTAGATCTTTGACTTTGTTTTCATTTAACTGTAACCAATTTTTCTTAATAATTTATCCAGTCTGCCACTGTGAATCCTGTTCTGCAACATATGTGCAGTGTCTTCAAGCTCAGCAGCTTGCAGAAGACATATAGACAAAACATGACTTCTACTTAAAAGACAGTTATTTAGCAGCAACTAGAAAGTCTTCAAAATAGACTCTGCAGACACATGTCCCTGCATCACATGTGTTGCATAGTAAAACAAGCCACTACGCATGTGTCACAGACAATCAGATCTGGAAACCTTCTGTCTGTGCAGTACCTAAAGGGCAAATGCCACTTCACACCAAGTACGATCAGCAGTGTATGCTTACACAGCCCATAAATTCCTTCCACCTGCAGAAGCGAGGCAGCTTGCAAGTATTCCCAGGGAGACGGGAATGAACAGAATTGTTCAATGTACAGCTTGACAAAGCACCATAAAGAATTCCTGACAATGATAAGTAACTTCTGCTCCTTCATGAACACTGACACTGGAAGACACTCCAAGCTGCCTTTATTCACATTTTTATTTGCATGTATAACTTCAGCCTGGTTTATTGTCTTCATGCAAAAAAACTGACAGAAGTTTTTACAAAGGTGCAAGCTGCTTTTAGGGGTCTCCAAGATGCCTGGAAGTTATAAAGAGCAGTCGATGTATCTGTTGAGGTGTGCCAATGTTCTCTGAAGACACCAGATGGACAAGGCCTACGTGTATCTACTGCCAGGCTTTGCTTGAGCTGGGCACCTGTGACACTGGTAAAGATATGAACAGACACTTCATGAACATCAGGACAGGAGACTTTCCTTAACCAGACCATCAGTTACTTCTGCTGTGACGGAATGCACCTGGATCACTACACAGGTCTGGTTCAGCAGTCTTGTGCACCTCACTAGTAAATTAAATGTTCCCATCTATACCTCCTCCACTCATTCTCTCCTTCCAGCAAGCAGTCAAAAGTTCTGTCAAGCAGCTAAAGATGCACACAAAAGCACTGGAAGCTGTTGCATAACATACAGGAAAGAACCATACTTGCTTCAGAATGTTATCACAACGTCTATTTTTACAATATTTTAATCCTAGACTTAAAAATATGTCCCTACTCCTGATACAAACAACTTTAAACTAGAAAGTTAAGCTGTTCCTTATATCATATAAACAGTGTTAAGAACATCCTAAAGATATTTCACTTTTTATAAAGTGAAACTATCCAACTGCTTTATGAGCCTAGTTACAAACTTGGCTCAACAGAAAAAAATCTAAATTCCTGAGCTGTGTTCAAGGTGCTAATTGTACATACATGCATGTATTGTACATGTTGTAAAAATACATAGAATCCTAGAATGGTTTGGGTTGGAAGGTCCCTTCAAGATCATCTAGTTCCAACACCTCTCCGATGGGCAGGGATATCTTCCACTAGACCAGGTTGCTCAAAGACCCATCTGACCTGGACTTGAGCACTTCCGAAGATGGGGCACCCACAACTTCTCTGGGCAACCTGTTCCAGCACTTCACCACCCTCACTGTAAAGAATTTCCTCCTAATATCTAATCTAAATCTACCTTCTTTCAGTTCAAAACTGTTACCCTTCATACTATCAGTATACTCCCTGCTACACAGTCCCTTCCCATCTTTCCTGTAGGCCCCCCTCTAGGGTACTGGAAGGCTGCTATAATGTCTCCCCAGAGCCTTTTCTTCTCCAGGCTGAAAAACCCCAACTCTCTCAGCCTATCCTCATAGGAGAGGCTCTCCAGCCCTCTGATCATATTCACGTCCCTCCTCTGTCCTGCTCCAACAGGTCCATGTCCTTCTTATGCTGGTGGCTCCAGAACGGAACACAGTACTGCAGGTGGGGTCTCACCAGAGCTGAGGGGGAGAATCACCTCCTCAGCCTGCTGGCCGCACTTCTTTTGATGCAGCCCAGGATGCGATCAGCTCTCTAGGCTGCTAGCACACATTGCCAGCTCATATTCAGTTTTTCATTCACCAATACCCTGAAGTCCTTCTCTGCAGGGCTGCTCTCAATCCACTCATTTCCCAGCCTGTATCCATGTTTGGGATTGCCCTGACCCATGTGCAGGACCTTACATTTGGCCTTGTTGAACTTCATTAGGTTTGCACAGGCCCACCTCTCCAGCCTGTCAAGGCCCTTCTGGATGCACCCTTTCCCTCTAGAGTATCAATCACACCACACATGTTTAGGTTGACTGGTTTTCCACATTAGGGAAAAAAAAAAAAAGTGCTTCCCCCCCCCCGCCCCGCCAACAAGTCTCACATTCGATTTCTTTTCAAGATGTTTCTTTATTTTACTGGCATCTTGCAACAAAAGTAAAAGCTGTAAATAACACACACATACAATTCCATCTACTAGGTTTCACTGCAAAATAATTGTCCCAAGCAGTGTGAAGGCCCCTACCTCAACATGGGTTCTGTTTCTTAGTTTATATTTGAAACCTGATCATTGATTGCAACTTGACTGCTGATCAAATAACATGGTAAAGGATAATGACAAATATATGTATTGTGAATAACACCAAAAAAACCCCACCCATCCTCCAAAAAAATCACCCACAGCACAAAAACAAATAAAAACACAGGCAGTTTTATGACAACAATGAAGGCAATGATTGGAAAATTAAGGTATTTTCCCAGAAGACGTTGCTCACAGAAAACCCTTTTCAGTTTAGTTAAGATAAGATTTAGATGCTTCAACTGGGATATCTGCAACATCCACATTGTACTGGCACACATCACACAAAAAAGGCCTGTGGGAGGTTCATACCATAGCACAGGATAACCGACAATGTCTACAGTACAAGAGACATTGTTCAGCCACCTGAATCCCACTTGTAATGTCAGGAAATCATATCCCTTTATTCATTTGCAAACTGAATTGAAATGTGTATGGATGCTAACATCTTAACAAACAGCTCCCCCGTTTCTTCTGCAGATGAATCCATAATTTGGAACTAAAACTAGTTTAACTCTATGACAAAGTGCCCTCTAAAGAAATTACAGTTGAACATGACTTAAACTAGATTTTACGGGGGAGGGAGATAATATCAGGCTTGCTGACAACAAGCTGTTGGATGACATGCCAAGGTTAGAGGGACAGGGTGCCAGCAGGGGCCTTCAGCCTGTTGCTCTGAGACATGCTGGGTACACTGGAAGTGTTATGGAGATGAGCCAGGGGCTCCTGAGGTAACAGGACCCAACAGGGAAACACAAGTGAATGAAATACCTCAAAGGCATTAAGGTGTGTTCCTCTAAGGTGACACGGCCAACAGCCCAGCTGAAGTACCTCTACAACAATGCACACAGCATAGGCAACAAACAGGAGGAGTTGCAAGCCACCATGCTGTTAGAAAGCTACAACCTAGCTGCCATTACTGAAACTTGGTGGGATGAATTCCATGACTGCAGTGCGGCTATCAATGGCTACAGGTTGTTAAGAAGGGACGGGCGAGGAAGGAGGAAGCAGAGGCGTTGCCCTCTACATCAAGAAACGGATCAATTGTGAAGAGCTATCTCTGAAGAATAACCACAAGCAAGTTGAAAGCTTATGGCTAAGAATTAGAAGCAGAGGCAACAAAGGGAACCTTGTGGCTGGTGTTTACTACAAGTCACCCAATCAAGGAGAGCTTCTGATGAAGCCTTCTTACTCCAGCTACAGGAGGCATTGTGCTCACAGGCTTTCATCCTGCTGGGGGACTTCAATCACCCTGACATTTGCTGGAAAAGTGGCACAGTGGGTTGCAGGCAATCCAGGAGACTCCTCGAGTGCACTGAGGATAACTTCTTAAGCCGGATAATAGACAGACTGATCAGAGGAGATGCGATACTGGACCTGATGGTCACCAATGCAAGTGAGCTAATTGGTGATGTCATGACTGGAGGCAGCCTGGGCTGCAGTGATCATGCACTGGTGGAGTTTGCAGTCTTGAGTGATATGGATCAGGTGAAGAGTAAAATCAGGACCCTGAATTTTAGGACAGCAAACTTTCAGCTGTTCAAGGAGTTAGTCAGTAGCACTCGCTGGGAAACTGTCCTCAGGGACAAGGGAGCAGAACAGAGCTGGCAGATCCTTAAGGATGCTTTCCATAGAGCACAGGAGCTCTTGATCCCCAGGTGTAAGAAGTCAGGAAATGAAGGCAAGAGACTGGCATGGATGAATTGAGACCTGCTGGTCAAACTAAAGGACAAGAAGGAAATGCACAGGCAGTGGAAGCAGTGACAGGTATCCTGGGAAAAGTATAGGGACACTGCCCAGTTGTGTAGGGATGCGGTCAGGAAGGCCAAGGCGCAGCTGGAGCTGAACTTGGCAAGGGACACAAAGAATAATAAGAAGGGCTTCCATAGGTGTGTAAGCCAGAAAAGGAAGGGCACAGAAACTGTACGCCCCCCAGTCAACACGACTGGCAAACTGGTAACAACAGATGAGAAGGTCGAGGAACTCAACAACATTTTTGCCTCAGTCTTCATGGGCAGCCTCTCTTCCCACACCTCTCAAGCGGATGGACCACAAGACATGGACTGGGGAACAAAAGACCACGTGAGGAACCTGAACATACGTTAAGTCTATGGGACCTGACAAGATGCATCCCAGAATCTTAAGGGAACTGGCTGATGTAGTTGCCAAGCCACTCTCCACCATATTTGAAAAAGTCATGGCAGTCAAGTGAAGTCCCCAGCGACTGTAAAAAGGGAAACATTGCACCCATTTTTAAAAAGGTAGAAAGGAGGACCCTGGGAACTACCAACCTGTCAGGCTCACCTCTGAGCACAGGAAGATCATGGAACAGATCCACCTAGAAGCTATGCTAAGGCACATGTCGGACAGGGAAGTGATTCAAGACAGCCAGCATGGCTTCACCAAGGGCAAGTCTTGCTTGACCAAACTAGTGGCCTTCTATGATGGAGTGACTACATCAGTGGACAAGGGAAGAGCTATGGATGTCATCTGTCTGGACTTCTGTAAGGCCTTTGACACAGTCCCACACAACATCCTTCTCTCTAAACTGGAGAGAGATTAATTTAATGGATGGAATGTTTGGTGGATGAGGAATTGGTTGAATGGTCGCATCCAGAGGGTAGAGGTCAACAGTTCAATATCTGCACAGAGATCAGTGACAAGTGTCCCTCAGGGGTCTGTAGTGGGACCAGTACTGTTTAATATCTTCATCAGTGACATAGACAGTGGGATCAAGCACATCCTCAGCAAGTTTGCAGGTGACAACAAGCTGAGTGGTGTGGTTGACACACCTGAGGGATAGGATGCCATCCAGAGAGACCTGGACAAGCTCAAAAAGTGGGTGCATGTGAACTTCATGGGGTTCAACAAGGCCAAGTGCAAGGTCTTGCACCCGGGTTGGGGCAACCCCCAGTATCAATACAGGCTGAGAGATGAAAGGGTTGAGAGCAGCCCAGTGGAGGAGGACTTGGGAGTACTGGTGGCTAAAAGCTGGACATGAGTCAGCAATGAGCACTCACAGCCCAGAAAGCCATCTGTGTCCTGGGCTGCATAAAAAGAAGCACAGCCAGTAGGTCGACGGAGGTGATTCTGCCCCTCTGCTCTGGTGGTGAGACCCCACCTGCAGTACTGCATCCAGCTCTAGAGCCCTCAGCACAGGAAAGACAGAGCGGGTCCAGAGGAGGACCACAGAAATGATCAGAGGGATGGATCAGAGCCTCTCCTATGAGGACAGGCTGAGAGAGTTGGGGTAGTTCAGCTTGGAGAAAAGAAGGCTCCAGGGAAGCCTTATTGCAGCCTTTGAATATTTAAAGGGGGCTTATAAGGAAGATGGGGACAGAGTTTTTAGTAGGGCCTGTAGCAACGGGACAAGGGGTAATGGCTTTAAACTTAATAGGGCAGATTCAGACTAGATATAAGGAAGAAATTTTTTTCCCCATCCCTGGAAACATTCATGGTCAGGTTAGACAGGCTCTGAGCAACCTGATCAAGTTGAAGATGTCCCTGCTCATTACAGGGGCATTGGCGTCGATGACCTTTAAAAGTCCCTCTGAACCCAACCATTCTATGAACCAGCAGGGCACAGAAGCAAAGAAGGCTAAAGGCATCCCGGGCTGTATTAACAGGAACATGGCTGGTAAATCACCCAAAGCGATTATCCCCTTATGATCGGCATTCGGTAGATCACTTCCGTGTCCCTTATTGCATCCAGTTATGCAACCCCCCCCCGCAATAAAGACATTGGTAAATTGGAGCAAGCTCAGCAGAGACTACCAGGGCAGTCAGACAGTTGGAGTACATGCCCTGTTAAAAGAGGCTGAAGGAACCAAGTCTGACCAACCTGGAGATAATGCAGCTTCAGTAGAACAGAACAATATGTTAAAAGAAGGAAAATGACAAATGAAAACCAATTTTTCAAATGGAGAAACTCAGACCCTGATATTTGTATGGGTAAAATTAGACAAAGGCATCAATGAAGTAGCAGGCACATGCATAAACACAAAAAAATTTGGAGATTCAGAGTCAGTTTGGCTTTTGTAAAGAGAAGGTAAGGGGGGTAAGCAGGAGTAAGAACCCTTCATAGCAGGGCTCTTTCAGGGCCTTACCTCGCCTCTACCCAAAAATGCCAGGGCAGATCTAGTTACCAGAAAACACTCTAGGTTCTGTAGCACCCGTGCAACTCAGAGGGGCTTTGGGAGAAATCTCTGAGTCTGATGTGAAAGACTATCTGGAGCTTACCCTTCTTCACACATCAGCAACTCAGGAGTACTCAAAATGCAACAGTATTTAAGAAATTACTATTAAATAAAATATTGAACAAGACATTGAACACTGTTACAGTACAACCACATCTTGAATACAGGCTGAAGTTCCAATTCTGCAGCCTTTGTCCCCAAAAGGATACACAAAAATGGGAAAAATGACAGAGAGGGGAGGTAAAGTGTTCACTGAAGGCACAGAGCAGCTTCTGTAGAAACAGCAACTAAGATGTTTCCACTTGAAAAAGGACATCATTAAAGAGAAAAATCTTAGGAGATACGAAGAAGGAAAATACAAAAATTAGGAGATAATGAACAAACAGAACTGGGCTGACACATTCAAACCCATGTTTTTCTTCATACAAAATGTAGGTAAGCTCAGAATCCCCTTGCTAAGTCTAAGAACACTACAGATGGTCTTGGGATACTGGTCACACTATGAAACTAAAACCCATGAAGGCTTACCACACAGAATCCAGTTGGACCTCAGGAAGTCCCATAGCTGAAGGGAATTGCTGAAGACTGAAAGAGTATTCTCGAGAAGTGTTGTTATGCATGCTCTGTTCTTATACTCTTCTCTACATGCTTCTCTATATGCTTCTTCTAGATTACCAGGCTAGATGGACTTTTGGTCCAATCCAATACAAACTGGTCTAGAAAATGCCTTGGGATGCTTCTTGTTAACTTACTAGGCAAGATGATGTCCAATTATCCCAGGCACTAAAAAACCCAGAACATCAGTAACATGGTAAGTAAGTAAAGAAAAATCCGAAATAACCAAAATACCTGCCAGGGCATCCAAACCCCGAGCTGAATTTGCACTCACACAGAATATCAGGATAGTATCATTTGTCAGTATCTGAACAAGTTGCAGGAAAGACCTAAGCGTAAGTGCTTGCTCTGAAGTCCAGTACACTGATAGACAAACCACATTCTTTCCTAAACCATAGGCCCTATCACAAATTCTTCTGTACCAACCAAGGATCTTGCTGCAGGTTGGTCAGCTGCTTCCCAAATCCATTGGAGTTGTGCAAGTAGACAGCCTCGGGAACAAACCAAGAGCAGGGTAAGCCTCAGGCCCCTTTGGACACAAACTAGGCCTTATGTCACCAGACCCAACCACACCCTGTGGCCTCCCTGGAGCATACTCAGTGCCTTCAGGGCTTTCCATGGTCACAAACCCAGGCTTTAGGAGAAAAAAAGAAACGGGAAGTCAGCTCTTGAAGCAGTAGCTTGGCTATATTCAGATCCTATAGCTAGAAAAGCACTGCTAGCCTGTGGCTCAGCAACTAAAATTCAGTTCAGTCTAATACTGAGGAAACACTTCCCAGATAACCTTTCAAGCTAATGTTTTCTTCTACTCTGCCTAATCCAACTATCCCTTTTCTTCTCCCACTCTCACATGGGAGACTAGAAGAGAGATGTCTCAAGAACATCTCCTGTCCCAGCAACCCAACCTATTCCAAGCAAACAATGAAGTGGCAATGTCTGGGGTCCCTCCTGGCCAGACTATGCTGGCATCCTTAAGCCTTTCTTTCATGAGCTTGAGAGAGACTGAGGTAATCATAGTCTACATAAAATTACACACTAACCTACTCTTCCACTCTACAGTTCTCAAAGCACTGAAGCAAGCTTGGCCTACAAGAAGCACCATCTGACTGTCAGCATGGGCAGGAAGGACTTCAGTCATGAGCTAGGTGTCGAGTGGACATTGTGCAAACCTGGCAAACAGACTTTTAAAAGCTGTGTTTGCAAGAATCATGTTTAATATCTGGCCACATTACAAGCATAACTTTTCACATGGCCCAAGCCAGGCACCCTGAGAACACTCCATGTACATTTCAAACATCTCAAGGGACTGGAAGCAATCTGGTAGAAGAAACTTTCAAGCCAAGGAAGAATTCAATTCTACTCCTATGAATTGCAAGAACAGACAGAAAACCAGATACATTTTCCTCATATTTAGTCTGTCTCAGAAAACCAAAAAATGTTTGAAATTAGTCTGGTAGAATTAACCAGCCATTGAAGTGACTGGTACAGGGCAACTCAATTGTCCAAACAAAGGGCAAGGGAGGTGACCCAAGGGAAAATACCATCTCCATCACTTCAAGTGCACGACATTCTAGAACAAGGTATTTGTAAAATCTCTTGGTGCTATCAAAAGCCTAAAGAACCAGAATGAATTGGCAGTGATTCTCACTACCTACCAAGTGAAGATACTTCTGACAAGGATACCTTAATCAAAATACAGAGATAAGTATCTTGCAGAACAGGAGAGATGAACCAAATTCCCAGTTACTGCTGCTGCTCTTTTGGAGCTTGCTTTAAAAGCCAAGCAAGCAGAATATTTGCTATCACTGAGACAAGAGACAACCTTGATGGCAACACCAACTGTCATGCAAAATATATTATCTGAAACAAATGCCAAGACTGCTGGCCTAAGGCTTTTAGGAGTGACATCAGTCCCAACAGGAACATTACAGTAGGGCTGGGTGGTATTCATCTCACTTACCCTTAGGGCTTTATGTCTGACCTAGTTACCATGGGGTTTTTTTACGGTTAACAAAGGCGTAGCTAACCAAGTCTGTAAGTTTTAGTGGACAGGTTCCCTGACAACATGCAGGCCTATCTTCTGGTATGAACTATGCGTCAAGTTCAATAGGCTTTACAGTGACTTACTCGAATAGAGATGCTTACACTATAGCTATTTTGTATTTGGACAGTTATTCTGGGAGAAAAGTCCACAAAGTATCTCATGGAGGCTGACTTTAACAAGAGGGCCCATCACAGAAAATTAAGATCCAGTGATATAGCAAAGTTCACAGAGAAAACAAGAAATACTTCTTCGTAAATCAACTAGCTAGTCAGAAAAAAAAAACACAAGGGAGGGAAACACTTCATTCCTTTTATAACCATTTAGATGCAAATGAAGGGAGATGGGAGACTTACAGTAGGCCTCTACTGGCACTGCTGGATTAGAAGAAAATTTATGGCCAATACCACCCATAATACAGGTGATGTACATACTGAGATGCTCAGGAAAAATCTGCAACTCCCAAATCTTATCTACTAAATAGGTACCAAAATTCAATCAGAAGCAATAAAATAATTATCCCACCACATACATTCATTTTAAAATGAAGTTTCAGTTGTGTTTGACTACAAAAACTCCCTAGTGGGAATAGAAAGAATGGATTAAACTTGGCTTCAGTAGCCAGTTTATTAGGCCAATTCTCTTTGATGCAGACTGAACACCAGTTTTTAAAAGGTAGTTGATAGAAGTGGTTTTTTTTTCCAGCACACTTACATTGTAGCTTCATGTGTTTTCAAGGCAACACTGCTTCCATATTCCCAAACTGCTCAGGGCCACCCTTTTCATTTTCCTTTATTTCTGCCATCATTCAATAGTGAACCAGACAGTAAAACTGATAATGTTTTAAAACTAACCTTCCTTGGATGGGTCAACTCTAATCTAGATCAGTTTCCCAATCCAGTTGACCAACCGACTGCACATATGCATGCTCACTTAAGGAGAGGTATAACAGGACAGAAGCAGGCACAACCAATCGTTTCAGCCTCTAGATGTCCAAATTGCTCAAATCACAGTGTATTAATCTTATACGTACAAATACATTTGTGTATATACTGGTTGGATTATCTGCTCTGACTAGCTGTACAAAAAAGCTGAGGAATTTCCCTCTAACAAGCCTGTACCTTCTCACTGACCTCAATGCTTTCAAAATGCATTTTTAAGAAGCATCAATAGTATCATTCCAACTACAAATATTGCCCCTTCTGATTAAAAAAAAAAAAGTATCATGGAGGACTTTCCTTACCTTTTATTGAACTCCTCAAGTTCCGCTCTCAGTTTTCCTATTTCAATCTGTAACCTAGCCCTCTCTTTAGCAGTTTCATCCAGAACTCTTCGAGCATCAGCCAGTTCAGACTCATAGAGACTCTTGATTCCACTCACCTAAGGGGAAAAAAGCAGATATAAGAACATCCCAAAGACTAACTATCAAAAGAAGAAACACAGCACCAGGTTTCACATAGCTTTCTTTGAAAAAAAAAAAAAAAAAAAAGTATGATATGATTTCTGTTGTTTAAGAACATTCTATATCGAACATTTTCAATTAATATGCGCCTACAATTACATGTGATCTAGTCTCAAAGACAAGATTTAATTTTTATTCCCAGTAGGACATAACAAAACATACTACACTTGAAGTGTGCAAATCCTCCAAAGAGATAAACTAAAGCAGATCAGTATACCCTACAATCAGATCTTAAATTATTTGCCTTCATTTCCAAGACTGCTGCTTTGGGAGATTTAAAGACTTATTTTGTGGAATACAGGTCCAAGGCCCAATTTTACTCTGCTGCTCTTGCACTACAAAGCTAAAAAGAATCTTAAACTAGATGAACTACAGAAATGTGAACTGTTCAGATGAGCTTCCACTCCTCTTCCCTACGTCAGAGGACAAGGAGCTACAGACCTCTCCCTGTCCCAACTCAGCATATTACATAATCAGCTATTCAGACTGCAGCAAGGCACCTCAAAGTCTACCAGACCTTTATTTTTTTTAGAATGCAAGACTATTTGAAAGGTATATCAGATAGCTAAAATGTCAAGACCATGTAAGATTGCTGCTATTGCTTCTATGAAAGAATACCAGAACAACTATTACTAATGTAAATTCAGAAACAGAGCAACTGGGGAGTGAGAAGAGCCAAAAGCAGAATGTACCAACTTTAGGAAGAGAAATTTCATAAGAAAGCATAAAATGTAGAAACAAGAAAGCAAACTGTGCTATTTCTAGGAGCGCCTATTTCAACATCAGAGTGTCACCAATGACAGACTCAACCATCTGGTCTTCAAAAAGACTGATTAAAAGCAGTCAGGATATAATTAAGTTCCTGATAGACTATATTCTCATAAAAGTTCTGAAATTAACTAAAATGACAGTATGAGGGCTGAGAAGCCTTAGTTTACAAGCATACCACATACCAGAAACAACCTGGCTGTCTATCCACGCAGTCTTACTTCTTTTCTTTATAGAATTAATTCTTGCAAGCTTTATTCAACTTGTTTTGTTTCTTCTCCATAGCTAACATCAGAGGCTGTCCATGGCACAAACCAGCACAACTCTATGTTATTATAGTTAAAAAATTTAGGAAGTTCTACGAAGAAGTGTACCATGACTATGCTAAACTCTTTCATACAGCACTCTACAATGCCAAGCAAAAAAAATTGGAGACTTAAAGGCTGTAAAGCCTTCCATTATAGATGATCCTTGACTGAAACTACAGTACTGCAAATTGCAATATAAAATACAATTGCCCAAAGGCCAAGCACTGATTCTGCACCATCAGGTACTATACATGCAACACTCCTTCTCTAATGCCAGCTCTTCTTTAGACGATCTGCCCTTCAACTCTTAAATGTGCTAAAATCCTTGCCCTAGGACACCTACCAGGAATTTGGGGCTGTATTGCTGCAGGTATTGCTGCAGGTTCAGAGAGACACACTAAATCATAGTGCAGGACACAAGGACAAATCCCTTCCCAGTTCTCCAGGGCATAAACTGGAATTGTGTGTCAAGGTACGAAGAAAAAAAAGCCTTTTTCCCTAGGTTTTTGTGAATACTGTCACAAAAAGGTGTTGCTGGTGTGATACAACAGGCAGTAAATAATCTATGCTTTTGAGGCATTACAGACAATACAGAGCCTAACGCCACCAAAACAACAATATTCTGAACAGAGAATAAACACTTAATGCAATTCCTGTGTAGAGAATATAGTTAGATGGAGCTAAAAATTGCATGATAAATTGCATGATGAAAGCTGTTTCAGAACCTGTTGGTAGAAAGATAACCAGAGATTGTACTTCATAATTAGAAAGGACAGATTCATTCACGGCATAACCAGTTGTGGTAGCTTAGTATGTATTTTCCTCCTGCAGCATGTTAACCTCTTCTCTGCTCTTACTCCAGTAACAAACATGAGAAGGAAACACACAGATCCAATTCACAATGCAAAGTGTTAGTCAAAAAACACTTCCACTAGAATTTTAAGCTAATGCACTAAGCAGACAGAAATAACTGAGAGAGAAGGACACACTGCAGATGCCAGCAGAGGGAGGCAGCAGACAGCCGAGACCTGTAACATCTTCAATCACTTAGGGGGGGGGGGGAAGAAGAACAAAAATGAGAAAAAGAAAAAACCTCACAAAAACTCACAGACATACAAAAACCCTAAAACCCAACAAAAAAAACAACCTCGCCAGAACTCTAACAGCAGGATGCAAAGAGAAAATGGATTCATGCTAACATTGATAAAAGTTTTAGATGATCAAACTGAACTGGAGGACAGTTCAAGGTGGTCTTTCTAGATCATAAAAAATAACATCCTGTTTATTTTCAGCACTGGTCAAGCAGTGAAGAGAGAACCAAATGCAGCAGCAGACTCAAAGGAAAGTACGCAGTGCCAGCTCAGCTGAACTATCCTGGTATTATGTGCTTGACAATACTACTAGCCCAAGACAGTTACTCATTGAAAGCACCTTTCTACCCAGCAGTGAGAGAAATTCTTGAAAGTGTTTCTGTTCCCTGAAACCATCACCCCTCAAACTCTGTTTTAGTGGAAGGAACAGAACTTAG
Source organism: Elanus axillaris (assembly GCA_026212715.1). NCBI lineage: Eukaryota > Metazoa > Chordata > Aves > Accipitriformes > Accipitridae > Elanus > Elanus axillaris. Next base: position 36,613,387 of record JANZLQ010000095.1, read on the forward strand.
TCTTAGAACTTAAGTCTACTGACTCTCTGAAAATCTCCAGAATACAGTCCCAGAAGTGCCTCTGTTCACTGTACACATACGATTTTCCTTTGTTTTGAGTGCCTACAGACACTCTTCTGCCCACTCCCTTTTTTAATCACTTTACATTTGCTACTCAGTTTGGCCTCTAGTACAGTGACACTTCCAACCACTCTTAAAAAGATGCTGCTAAACCAAAGCAAGACCTCCTAGGATAAGCCTCACATACCCCTTCTGGACAAAAAAAAAGTCAGTAGGAACAACAGCCACTATCCCCAGCAACAACAGAAGTTGAACAAATGCATCTGGCAATTGTGAAGCTTGTCTCTGGTTGTCTCATCACACTTCTGAGCAGAGTGCCACCAGACACAAAGAATACTGGAGGCAAGAGATAATCTGTCTATGTCTTCCATTTTTTGTCACCTTCTATCAGTAGAATCTTTCAATTCAAATTCCTTCCTTCATTTGTTGTTTCTCATCATTCTGCTTGGATAACCACAACCCATTGTCTCCTGGTCCCCACATCTGAGAAAGATACAAACTCATCTTTGAAGCCTATGCCAATCCTTCCAGCGTAAGACAGTAAGAAGGGCAGCTGGTAGCAAATGTTGAAGGGAACAAGTACAGAGAACGAGGCAAACATACAATGATTCTTCGCCCACATACACTCCCAGCTTCTAAAAATTAAAAAAATTTAAAAAAAATAATAAAAAAAAATTCAGAGCCAAAAATTGCTTCCAGGCACCAAAACCCAGTAGTCACCAAATACTGTTAATTTGTCTAATCCTTTTGTAAATCTCTTTAGCTTTTGGTTTCCACAACATCAGAGAGCATCACACAAGCACAACTGGTGGATTAAGACCTACTGCTTGATAATTTAATTTCATGCCTTTAGCTTTTGTGTTAAGTGTTGAATATTTGCTTCCTAGACAAATGTCTTTGTTTGGACTCATGATTTATGAGAGCTCAAGTTTCTTCTCATCTCTTTTCCAGACATGCTCCTGGTCAGAAATTATTCGCTGCTCTGCTTATCTTTTGTCACCTTTTGCTTACACAATTTTTCCGGGCTCTGGATGTTTTAAAATGGGTTAAGAGAACTGCAAGCAGCATTCAGAACACAGAAACAACATTGATTTACACAGTGATTATTGACCATCAGCTACAAAGGAAATCAAGCACATTACAGGAGATCAGAGAGGCAGAAAATGCAGCAATTTAACAGATTTCAATTAGGTCAAGCTGTAATCCAGGAGGTGATACCTGAGCTATATTTTCATATGCTAGTAGTGAGTGCCATGGAGTGGCTAATCCAGGAAGCCACAAGAGAGAAAGCAACTCTTCACCCGGTTCTCAACAGCACATAGGAGCAGATTTGCCAAGATACTCTCAAGAACCTCAGTTGACTTGGTTTGAGCATCCTTGCAGAAGCAAGGGAAGCCAAAAAAAAAAATATCTAAGACTTGCAATTGTTTCAGCATGGCAATTAGGGAACACTGAGGTATTTGTTAAAACAAGTAAAAAAGGCAGTTAATAATAAAATCCTTCTAGAAAGCAAGATATTGTATAAACACATCATCATAGGCTAAAAAGACTACATTTACAAAATATTTTAAGATAAAACAAGGAGGATATAAGAGATAGTAAAGCATTTTTCAAAAAGCTGGTCATGTACAGATGAGAAAAATAAAATTGATTGTGACTTCTGTTAATCACAATACAACATGGCAAGCCAAAAAATAAAGTTTGAAGAACAACTCGTTAATGGTGTAGAAAGTAATTACTCTTGCTCTGCTCATGAAAAAGGCACACATGAGAGTCTATGGCCTTAAGTTGATCAGTTTACGTAGAACCACCACCTAAAATAATGCAGTGAAAACATACCCTCTGGTGTTTTCTTTTTTACTTATATTTGCACTAGAGAAATCTTTAAGAGATTTCTGCACTTAGCCATCAGTTGTAAGTATCATAGAACAGATCAACAAAACAAGCAGTTACAAACCATCACATTTACAAAGTATTAATAGCTTTCTAAAGCCCACTTTTTGAACTAAATCAATTAGTACACTATTCAAGCTCTCATTTAGAGTTCACTTTGTACTAGAAAATTAGAAGATGGCTCATGCCATACAAGTTTCTAAAACAGAAACTACTTCTCACTAAACTCTGAAGTCCATGGCAGTACAGGAGACATGAACCTGAAGAACAGAATTACAGGGCACACAACTAAGAGTCATACTGATGAAGAATCAGTATTACTTGTGTAAAATAAAAGTTTTGCAACCTACTGGACTTGCTCAGTCAACCAGTGAGCAGGTATTCACAACAGATCCAGGATGGCTTTCTTTAAAGGGAAGCAGCAGACAAGGGAACAAGCATATGAATAAGGGTCTGAAAAGCCAACAAGCATTCAGTAAAGGAAGATCAAGCTAAGTCGGTCTGCCTGGACTCCCAAAAGGCTTGAACAACATCCTCCATGAAAGGCCCCTACAGAAGCCATGCAGAGTCCAAGCAGGCATGAAGAAAAAGACAGAGACACATCACCTTCCCGGAACTGAGGTGAGGTTGATTGGCCTGTAGTTCCCCGGATCTTCCTTCTTGCCCCTCCTGAAGATGACACTAGCTTTCTTCCAGTCTTCAGGAACCTCTCCTAATCATCACAGTCTTTCAAAGATAACTGAGAATGAGTGGCCTCACAACTGTATCAGCCAGTTCCCTCAGCACTCATGGGTGCAACCCATCAGGTCCCATGGAATTATGTCCAGTTTGTTTAGATGTTCCCTATCGTGATCCTCCTCTACCAAGAGTAAGTCTTCCTTGCTCCAAACTTTCCCTCTGGTCTCAGGGGCCTGGGGTTCCTGAAGGCTGGTCTGACCACAAGAAGGCATTGAGTACACTAGCCTTCCTTATGTCTGAGTTTAGTCAAGGCCTCCTTGCTCATCCATACAGGTCTCCTGCCACCTTTGTTCTGTTTCCTGATTGTTAGGATGGACGACTCGTGAGCTTGGAAGAGGTTATCCTTGAATATCAACTCAGGTCTCATGGACCCCTTTTCTCTCCAGGGCTGTAACCTGTGGGATTCTTCCAAGCAGAGCCCTGAAGAGGCTAGTCTACTATCCCAATATCCAGGGTTGTGGTCCTGCTTTTTGCTCTGCTCCATCCTCTAAAGATCCCAAACTCCACCGCCTCATGGTCACTGCCCTGACTTTAACATCCCTGACCAGTTCTTTCTTATTTATTAAGTATTAGGTCCAGCAGAGCACAAAGACAAGAGCATATGAGGCTTCTTCCAGTTGACTAAAGGAGGCCTTGTTTACCTCTTCTTCCTGATCAGGTCAGTAGCAGACACATACCACAGTGTCACCCATCTTGGTCTGCCCACTGATCCTGACCAACAAGCTCTCAGCTAGCTTGTAACTTGCCCTTAAGCAGAGCTCCAGGCATTCCCACTGCTCTCTCATGTAAACAGCAACTCCCCCTCCTCACCTTCCTGAAAAGCCTGTATCCATCCATCATACCACTCTAGTCATGTAAGCCATCCCTGATCCCAGTGAGGTCATAGTTCTGTAACTGCCCACAGACTTCTCATTCCCCATTTGTTCCCCATGCTGCACATATTAGTGTTACAGGCATTTCAGAGAGGCACCCAAGTATGATGATTCCCCAGGAAGGGCAGGAGGGCTTTCCCCACAAGGCTGTCCTGTAGGCACTTCCTTCTTTATGTGCCTATGCTTGGGGTGCTTCCATTTAATCCTTTTTCTGTTGCTTTCTCTTCTGTTGACATAACCCCAGGCCTTTTTCTTGTTTACCCCACCCACCACTTCCTCACCTGATCTCTCCCTGCCTCATTATTCCCAGTTTAAAGTTCTTCTTAGCAGGTTGATCAGCCCCGTTGGCAAAGATACCTTTGCCCTGCTTAGCCAGGTGGATCCTGTCTCTTTGAAGCAGTCTTCAATCCTGAAAGACGGCTCCATGGCCATAGAAACCAAAATCATGTTGCCAACGGCAGCTGTGCAATCCAGTGTTACTCTGCAGGACCTGCTCAGCCATCCTCAAACCCCTCCCCATCCCCACACCACCTGGCCCCCCATGCCATTAACAATGATCCAGAGCCATGCAGTCATATTTGATACTTTTTAGGTCACCCCTGCCACTACCGCTGGTGCCTACATGGAAGAACAGCAGGGATAATAGTCATACAGCCAAGTGAGCCTCAGTAGCCTCTCTACAATGTCCAGAATGGAAGCCCCTGGGAAGCAGCAAACCTCCCCAGATCACATGTTAGGCCAGCAAATGGGTCCCTCCACTCTGAAAACATAGTGTCTCATCCCCCCCATCTGAAGGTAATGGAAGAAATAAAGCTAAAACCTCAAAACGGAGTTCAGCAGGAACCAGAAAACAGGCTGCAGCCTGATCCACTCACTACCTGTCAATGTGCACCCAAGCCTAACTCTTCCTGCACAGACCCAAGTCGGACACCCTACAAATCTCACTATGAATGTGCTTTCACTTTTTTCCCCTCTTCTGCTGGCAAAAGAGCCTGCAAGTTTGTAATTGGGCAACACAGGGGACAAGGAAAGAGGGCATGTGGAGAACAATAAAACAGAGACGTTTCCATAGCACAGTCTGAAAGGCAGGACTGCTGGATGCTCTTTAACCTACCAACCTGGGCTAGGAGCACTCAACAAAGCTCCCTGCACAGCAGTTCAAAAACAGACACATGAACACAGACCCTCCCACAGCAATCACTTGAGAAAAGCTGCAAGACACCACTCAATGAAGACACAGGGAACATGCCCAGAAGGCAATTAACCTACACCCTAGGCAAGAAGCATGCCTGTCCAACCACAAGTGAGTCCAGACAAATTTGGTGATGAAACATTGTCCTGGTTTTGGCTGGGGTAGTCAATTGCCTTCCTAGTAGCTGGTATAGTGTTAGGTTTTGGATTCAGTACAAGAAGAATGTTGATAACACACTGATGTTTCCAGTTATTGCTAAGTAATGTTCCGACTAAGTCAAGGATTTTTCAGCTTCTGATGCCCAGCCAGCAAGAAGGCTGGAGGGGCACAAGAAGCTGGCAGGGGACACAGTCAGGGCAGCTGACCCAAAGTGGCCAACATGCTATTCCATACCACAGGACATCATGCCTAGCATATAAACTGGGGGGAGCAAGGATGGGGAAATCACCGCTCGGAGACTAACTGGGCATTGGTCAGCAGGTGGTGAGCAACTGTATTGTGCATCACTTGTATATTCCAATCCTTTTATTATTAATATTAATTGTCATTGTTACTATTATCATTATTAGTTTCTTCCTTTCTGTTCTATCAAACTGTTCTTATCTCAACCCACGATCTTTACTTTTTTTTTTTTTCCAATTCTCTCTCCCATCCCATTGCGGGGTGGGGGGGTGAGTGAGTGGCTGCTCACATGGTTAAATCACAACAACCATTAATCTCATTACCATGCAAAACATACGTGTATTCTCACCAGGTGTGGCTCAATATGTTCTTATTCAACCAGTTGTGGATTGACATAGGACTGCCAGTCAGCCATGGCTCAGACTCACCAAGACCATCAGTCAAGTTCTTAAGAACAATGAAGATGTGTGTTGGATATCACCACCATCACCTCCCAGATGATATCTGTAGTGCCAAAAGACCATTTAACCCCATGTCTTGGAGGCTACAACTCTTGAGCGACCCACCATCCACAGCAGCATCTGAACATGTATTTTGCAGATGGCAACTAGACATAAATGGCAACTGAAGCAACACAACAGTAGTTCTGGTTACTATACACAGTGTACACAAAGGGCACAGTAGCTGCAGTACTGGCAGGTAAGTAGAGACCAGGTGAGACCACAGTGAAAGTTCTGGTGGCTGTGACATACAAGATTGCAGTCACCTGCAATCACACCCACAGAGCTGGGAAGACATAGGTGAAGTCGGTACCCCCTGTAGATACTGCTTTTCTCACAAGGGCTATTGCTGTCAGTGCCTGAGGCTCCCAGGGATCTTGTATTTTTTTTTTTTACTCCCTACTTCTTTCTGTGGGTGAGAACAGGGGGGTGTCCTTAGAACAATGTAGTAACCCCTCCCATGCCCATCAAAACATCTTTTCTGGAAGGCTGCAATCATAAGCACTGCAGAGGAGAGCACGGAGTTAGTAGAAAGGGAATTGAGGAGAGCTCTAGGACTCTCTTCCTCTTGGCCCTTCCAGCCTCACAAATTAGGTCATTGTAGTAGTGGCCCCAACACAGTGAGCATAGCATCAGTCATATACTAGGGAGGCAGATAAACAAGGGGATGAGCTAAATTTCTCTTCTGTCATAGGCTAAGCTACACAAGGGGATTCATGCAAGACAGCAAACAAAGAATCAGGACGATTATAGGTTCCCCAGCTACACAGGCAAAATATTTTTTTTTATTTTTCTGAAGGCTTACTGTATACATTTTTACTTCTCTAGAGACCTACCGCATACAAGTGAAGGTAGAACAGCATTGGACAGGGTTAGGAAAAGCAGGAAAAAGGGCTATAATTAGTAGAGGACTAAAGATGAATCTCAAGTTCTCCAAAGTTCCTTGACTCTACTGTTAAGAGGTAGCAGCCCTGTGTTCCTCAAAAAGAGCTACAGGAGTTATTTTGTTCCAAGGCGATGATGCAGCTGTGGTCTGTAAAACTAAGGAGATTGCCCAACAGAGGAGGAGAAAGTGGCTGCTTTCTTCTATCTTCTGCAGATCGGTGATTAAAACAACAAGGAAAAAAGAACATTCTGATCAGCTGATGATTAAATCGCCTCTGGCAGAACAGTGACTATGGTCCTTGCCTGAACAGCATCAGTAGAACTTCTCTCATCTAGAAGATACTCCCTCTAAACCAGAGCTTTGAGAACAAGATCAGAAATGCCAACCCTTTGTTCCCATGCATACAGGGGTGAGGGGAGGGGATGTCAGTCATGGTCTCACCCCAGCCCCTTTCTCAGACATGGTCACTTTGGGATACTGGAGTGACAAGCAATGGACAAACATCTCTCTCATGATACATGCTCTTGTCTACTGCTTGCCATAGCAATCCTTAACCTCTCATTTGCCTTAGATTATGGACCCATCACCTGTTCTCAAGGCAAAACTCTCAGGTGTTAACATACAGCCCACTGGTGAGCAGTCACCTGTGCTTGCCATACCACAATATGCATCATTCCATCTACCACAGTGGCAGATGGTGTTCCCTGCCACCACCAGAGATAAGCCAAAAATATTAGAATATTTAGACAGCTAAAAAAAAAGAATTAAAAAAAAGAGCCAAATTTACACACAGTTCAGGACAACCAAGGGAAATTTTCACCTTGAACACTCTGGGAAAAGAAAATGGTCTATTTTAAGCGTGTAGAGCTAATGCAAAGATATGATGATGCAGCCAGAACAGTAAGCCAATATCACTAGACTACACTTAACCATGCTTCTACACAGAAGTCAGAGTTGCTTTGGGGTTTGTTTGGCTGTTTGTGGGGTTGGAGTGTTTATTTTTAATTAATATCTTATTTCATGCTAAGCCTAATCATTTAATGAACAAAAATTCTAACAGCGTAACAAGAAAACTGAACTGTGAGCAGTAAATCCAGTTTACTAGATTGGTCCTGAAAGGACAGGATTCTCCTATTCCAGTAAACCAAAAATCTGACAGTCATCTGAAGTTTTACTGCTCCCAGAGTCCTAAACCACTGTCCACTATCCTGCATCAAAACAGTAAGACTACAAAGCCTCCTTTTCTGGACATACGTATACAATAAATAGGCTGTCCTAAGGCAATGGAGGAAGCATTTAATAAATGTTGTCCAGAGACTAGCTGAAGCATCTTACATTGTCTGATGTGCCAAAGAGCAGTTTGAGGAATCCTGACAAAGTTTTTCCTAAAAGTTAGGACTTTTTTTGAAGTCTAGAAGTGAGTAAGGAAAGCTCAAGAGCAAAGTAAGCAAAATAATTATATCAAAATTCTCAAGTTTATTTTCTGATTACTGCATCAGAGTATTTTTCCAGAAATGATAACACACAGAACTGCCATTAGGAGTTGTTTTACGTTCATATTAAAAAATCTAATCAGATTATATCTATGTTGCCTGCTTGTCCTGTTCTTACTCGTTACATGTGTGCTGTCCATAGAATTACATTCTGCCTCTTCCATTTAAAACACATATTCCTTCTAGCCTCCAGCAATCTACAACTTAGAAGCTCCCTGAACCAGACATGGTTATTTTGTTTATAGCATGATTTCACATAGGACAAGTGATGTAGCCATGTTTTATGTTTAGAAATATCTACTTATTTTGAAAACATGAAAGTTATATCATTAAATGGTACAAAGGAACTTTAAAGGTACTTCAATCCCGGCTGTACACTGATTGCAGGTAGGCCAACCACTCCCAAAACAAGACACTATCATATCTGGTGTGCTTAAACTAAATTAATTCAAACCCTCCTCCCACCACCCCTAGCATCATCAAACCAGACCCTTAAGGGGGTGGGGGGAGCCTACACAGTGGCATAGCAATCCATTGCATCACACAAGTTACAGTAAAGGCTGTTATCTTCAGGCTTTCCACAGAAGTTTAACTTCATCTCAGAGGTGGGACACCTTACTTTGTAGATTGCCTCCAACAGATGGAGTAGAGGGGGTTTGGACTGGTACAGGATGGGTGGGACTGTCCCCAGCTGTGTCACTGACTACATCCTTCCTCCATAGAGGAAGGAGAGTCCTGGGGGAAAGCGGATACAACAGAAGAGGGAAAAGCAAAACATGGCTTAGGAAAAAGGATCAGCCAGTTTTGCCTCCAAGATCACAGGAGGCAGATCGGAGTAGCTCACACTACAAGGATTTGATTCCTAGCATTTGCAGGGACTAAGAAAGATTTCCTCTGGTGAGAAGCAAAGTTAGTTACATCTAAATCCTTTCAAATTTTTCATCTCATCGCATCAGCCGTCAGGATAGGGACCGTAAAGAAAGAGTAACATGCAGGTTGGTACAAGTCACAGGACGCATGTGCTCAGCGTGGGGTCCAGTCCACCAAGAAGGCTCAGCCTGCACGGGGGACAGACTACAAACTACAGCAAAGAACCAGCCCACAGCGGGTGAGACCTACACGCAGACTCAGAGGACCCCGAGAACTGTATTTTGTGCTGCAAGCCCTACCTGGGGGAAACTTGAAGGGGACCGTGCGACTTCAGCCGCCACCCTACCGCCAGAGGAGCGCCGCGCCCGCCCCGCCGCCCAGCGGCGCTTCCCGGCACGGCCGGCCGCCGCCAGCCACGCCGGCCCGCTCCCGCCACCGGGGCCCTTCCAGGTGTCGAGTTTTCACTGGGTGACGATCCCGGCCTCAGCCGCCTTTAATGTGTCACCAGCAGCCTCTCTGCCCAACATCGCGGCCAGAAAGCTCCTGACAAGCCCCCGAGGGACCACACAGAAACAGGCGGGAACTGGATCTCCTCAACACCCCCCCCCCCCAATATCCCCATCCCCTTGGGCACCCACCGAAAGTGGAAGGTGCCTTCCCGCTGCCCGAACCCGCTGCCCGGCACCACGCAGATGCCCGTCTCCTCCAGCAGCTTCATGCAGAAGAACATGTCGGGGGCCTGACCCTGCGCCTGCGGGACGGGGCAGGGCTCAGCACCGCGCGCTGCCGGGGACGGGGACCTCGGCCCCACGGATGGGGCCGGGGTCGGCCCCACGTGTCACGAGCGCTGCCCGGGACTCATCCTGCCCAGCCCCACATTGGCCAAAATTGATCCTGCCCAGCCCCACGGCACCCGGGACTCATCCTGCCCGGCCCCACGGCACCCAGGATTCATCCTGCCCGGCCCCTCGGCACCCAGGGCTGAGCCCAACTCGCCCCCACGGCACCTCGGCGGCGGCCAGAGCGCGGGGCGGCAGCTCGATGCGGGGGAAGGAGTACATGGCCCCCTGCACGGGGTTGCAGCGGATGCCGGGGGTCTTGTTGAAGATCTCCTGGGTGAGCCGGGCCTTGTGGGCCAGGGCGCTGAGCACCGCCTGCTTCTCCTGCCGGGACAGCCAGGACAGGGACATCTTCCCATCCCCATCCCTATCTCCATCCCCATCCCATCCCACCCGATCGCCAACACCAACCCCATCCCTGTCTTCATCTCATCTCCATCCCATCCCCATCCCTGTCTCTATCCCATCCCTATCTCCATCTCCATTCCCATCCCCATCCCTATCTCCATCTCCATCCCCATCCCCATCTCCATTCCCATCCCCATCTCCATCTCCATTCCCATCCCCATCTCCATCTCCATTCCCATCCCATCCCACCTGATCGCCAACACCAACCCCATCCCTGTCTTCATCTCATCTCCATCCCATCCCAATCTCCATCTCCATTCCCATCCCCATCCCTACCTCCATCTCCATCCCCATCCCATCCCACCCAGTCACCAACCCCAACCCCGTCCCTGTCTTCAGCTCATCTCCATCCCATCCCATCCTTGTCTCTATCCCATCCCTATCACCATCCCCATCCCCATCCCTATCTCCATCCCCATCCCCATCCCATCCCACCCAATCCCCAACCCCAACCGCATCCCTGTCTCCACCTCATCCCCATCCCATCCATCCCATCCCATCCCCACCTCCATCCCATCCCATCCCCATCCCTCACAGCCATGAAGAGCTCATAGGAAGGTTCCCCAGGCTGCGGTGGGTCAACGACGGCATCCAGGAGGATCTGCCCGGGCACGGGCGGGCACAGCCGCACCGACACCAGCTTGGCCAACTGCTGCTGCACCTCGGGGTCCATGTTCACCACCTCCACGTATCCGCTGCGGAACCCGCACCTGGCACGACACGGCCCATGGCGGCACCGACCGCGACCCACAGGGTGGGGGGGACGCAGGGACACGTGAGTGGGAGCCCATGGATGGAGACACCCCCCCCCCCAGAAGGGACCCTGTTCTGGGACCCATGGATGGGGACCCATGGAGGAGGAGCCCTGGACACGGACCCATGGATGGGGGGGGTGTCTGTGACGGGAACCCCCAGACAAGGAGTCACCAGGCTGTGGCATCTATGTCCTCTGAGAGCCACAGAGCTGTGTCATGTTGTCCCCACGGGATCGTGGCAGCGTCACCTCCACCCCAAGGGATCCATCCGTAGGGTTGGCGTGGCCCCATCCCCACGCCGAGGACCCCCAGGGCCACGGCATCACCATCTCCACCCCGGGGCAACCACGGGGTGGTGGCACACCCACCCCAACCCCCTGGTGTCACTTACCCCCGGCAGCGTCTTCTGCTCATGCAGAGCACTCTGCGCCTTCAGGGCTGAGTCGCGGGCGCAGTAGGTGAGGAAGGCACAGCCTGCGGAGACGGGGAGATGGGGTCAGTGTCTGGCCTGGCACCACCGCAAAGCCCCGGGCATGCAGAGAGCTGGCAGTGTGGCTAATGTGGTACTGGGGCGTCACCCAGCAGCCCAGCACCCCGGCACCCTGATACCCTGGTATGTGGCACCCAAGCACCGTGGCATCCAGCAGCCCAGTGGCACCCTGGCACTCTGACATCCAGCACTGCAGCACCCCAGCACATTGGCACCCAGCATCCTGGCACTGTGGCATCCAGCATCACCCTGGCACACTGGAACCCAGCACCCCAGCATCCTGGCACTGTGGCATCCAGCAGCCCAGTGGCACCCTGGCACTCTGACATCCAGCACCGCAGCACCCTGTCATCCTGGCACCCAGCACTCTGGCACCCTGACATCCAGCACACCAGCACCCTGGCACCTTGGTGCCCTGGCACTCTGACATCCAGCACCCTGGCACCCCAGTGGGCACGACTGCCAGTGGGGCCAGAGCTCAGACCTGAAACAGGGTGGGAGATCTCATTACAGAAGAGATGGAGCAGCAGGATTAAGGAAGGAGGAAGGCAAGAGCAGGCAGCGAGTCTGGCAGCACACGGGCAGTGGCGCTCTGGCCCCAGGCTCCAGGGAAAGCCGCAGCCAAAGCCCTCAGGGAAGTGGATCTCCAGGCATCAAGGCCGCACATCCCAGCTTGTGGCCACACTTCTCCCGGCCCCGAGCATCTTCCTCAGGATGAGCCTCGTGTGGCGAAGGCGCTCCAGCTCCTCCAACATCGCCGTCGCTTCGGGAACCGGGAATACGCCTGGGGCGAGGTTTTCCCACGCTGACTCACGCTGCCGAGCCACTCGCTCGCTCGCTCGCTCGCTCGGAGCCGGCAGCGATGAGCGAGCCCCGGGGACGGGGTCTGGTCCTCTACCCTCTGTACCTCCCGTTCCTGCGGGAGTATCCTGGGTCCCTGTGCCGCCACCACGCCACTCCCTCCCCAAGGGCTCCCCCCCAGTTTGCTGGGGTCACATCCAAAAGCATCTGAAAGTGACATTAAAACAGCAGCAAAACAGTTTCCCTTCAACAAAGTAAATATTTAATGAATAAAATTGACATTGATGCATTTTTAATATTGGCACAATTAAATCCGCCAGCTGATTAAGTATTAATAACTCTTAATAAGTACAATCAGCGTGCCTGGGAGGAGAGGGAGCACGGCAGCGGGGCGGGGGGACGCTGAGGGATGGGGTCCCTTGCTTGCCTCAGGGTATTGGGGACATCTGCCCTCACGGGGAGCAAGGAGAGATCGCCCCCAGTTAAATATTATCCCACTGCGGGTGGAAAGGGGAGGTCAGCGCTGTGGCTCACGTCAGTCCCGGTGCCATTTCCAGTGTTTATCATCTGTAATCATGTTGGCTTCCTCCTCCCTGCTCTTTTTCCCCCCCTTTTTTGCCCCTTTTCCCCTGCAGGAAACAATGTGGACAGTGGCCAGGTGTTCCAGAGAAGTTCAGAGAGCTGGAGAGGGAGCAATCCTGCTCCAGAGGCCCTCCAGGAGAAAGGATGCTGTTCAAATTAGAGGAGTGTCCACAATTAAATGGCGCGTCTGGGCCGCAGCAGTTGAAGCCCGCGCTGGAGGAAGTGCCAAGGGGGCTCAGCAAGGTGCAAATCCCGTTGTTCAGGGAACACAAGCAGCTTCAGAGGTGCCTGGAAACATTTCAGAGGCCACGGTGCCGAGAATGATGGAGTCCGGGCAGCTGCCCCATGGCCGAAGGGCACCGACGCAGCTGCATCCACAAGCGCCTAGTTTCGGCTTCCCAGAAAGTCCTGGCAAAGCAGGCGCTGCCCGTGGCACAGGAGCTCAGCAACAGTGTGCAGAGGAGCATGAGATCCCATCTGGGTGACACCCAGAGTGCCCTGACCCTGCTCTGGCAGCACCAACCCCCAGCTCACGGGTGGGAGGTTCCATAAAGACCTTGGTGGTGCACGTGTGAGCCCCTCGGCCTGCCACTGTTGGGGGTGCTGCGTGCTCTGCACCCCGTGCCAGGATGCCAGCCAGGCTGGCAGTGAGCTCAGTCCTGCAGGTTGCAGAGGCCTGGGACATGGCACAGGCAGGGGGCCGGGCAGGTGCGTGCCTGTATCCCAGGTGGGTGCCTCCATCCCAGGGGTGCTCCAACTCCAGGGGTACCCAAAACTCACGTGGGTGCCCTGATGCCAGACAGGTGCCCACAACCCAGGCAGGTGCCCTAAACACTATTGGGGTGCTCCCAGCCCTGAGATGCTCTGACCCCAGGGGTGCCCCCAAGCCAGATGGCAGCTCCCAACCCCAGATAGGCACCCTAACCCTGTGTGGGTGCCCCCACCTCAGGCATGTGTCCCCATCCCAGGGGTACCTCCACCTTAGACCAGTGCTTCTGCCTTAGGGATACCCCAGTCTTAAGCGGGCCACATACCAGGATGCCCCATACCGGGGTGTCCCTACCTCAGGGGTACCTTTGCCTCAGGGGTGCCCCCAACTCAGGGGTGCCCCATACTGAAGGGAACATACCAGGGTGCCTCCATCTCAGGGACACTTTCACATCAGAGGTGCTCCATATTGGGGTGCCCCATACTGGGGTACCTCTACCTCAGGCATACCCCGTACCAGGGTGCCCCACCTCAGGCATACCTCCACCTCAGGGTGCTCCGCCTCAAGAGTGCCCCCAACTCAGGAGTACCTTCACCTCAGGGGTATCCCCACCTCAGGTGTGCCCCATACTGGGGCACCCTATCTTACAGGTACCTCCAGATCAAGGGTACCTCCACCACAGGGGTACCTCAACTCAGAGGCACCCCATACTTGGGTGCCCCACCTCGGAGGTGACCCACCTCAGTAGTAACTCCATCTCAGGGGTGCCTCACCTCAGGGGTACCCCCACCTCAGAGGTGCCCCGTACCAGGGTGCCCCACCTCAGGGGCACTTCCAGATCATGGGTGCCCCATCTCAGAGTGTCCCACCTGAGGGGAACCTCTACCTCAGGGCGCTCCACCTCAGGGTGTCCCACCTCAAGGGTGCCTTCACCTCAGGGGTGCCCCATACCGGGGTGCCGCACCTCAGGGTGTCCCACCTCAGGACGCCCCACCTGGTCGCAGCCCACCAGCGGGCGCGGAGCCCCCCGTACCTTTGTGCATGCCGGTGAAGCGATCCTTGAGGACGGTGAGCTCGTAGATGCGGCCGAACTCCTCGAAGAGCGGCTTGAGGTCGCTCTCCTCCAGGTTACGCGGGATCTGCCCCACGAAGAGCTTGATGGCGTCGTGATCCTTCATGGCGATGGCGCCGGGCGGGCGGCTCAGCCCGTTCACCCTGCCGCTGTTCGCGGTGCTGAACGCCGCCCCCGCCTCCGCCGCCGCCGCCGCCACGCCGCTGCCCGCCGCGGCCATGGCCCGCTCCGCC
>JANZLQ010000095.1:36628281-36662184 GCA_026212715.1 Elanus axillaris
GAGCCCGCGGCCGCGCCGAGCCGCCACAGCGCGCCCCGCGCCGGGCGGGAGGAGGCGCCGCGCGGGAACAGGTCGGCCGAACCCCTGGGCCGCGGACCTTCGCCCCGGGACGGAGCAGCGGAATCGCCTTCGACGGGCCGCCGCCGCTCGCCCTCCCGCCCCAGAGCCGCGGGCGAGGGCCAGCAGGCCGCCTCGGGCCGTACCTCCCGGGTGGTGACCTCCTCTTTCTCGGAGATCTTCAGCAGCAGCCGGTCATTCTCCAGCTCCAGCGCCCGCACACGGTCGATATAAACCGCCAGGCGGTCATTGAGCTGCCGCAGCTCCTCCTTCTCCTGCAGGCGGGAGATGCGAGTCGGCGACAGCGGGGTCCCGCCGGGGGTGCCGCGGCTCGGGGTGCCTGACATGGCGCTCAATTCGCGGGCAGGCGGGCAGCGGGCTCATTCAATCCAGCCGCACCGGGGGAGGAGGGAGCGGTAAGATGGCGGACATCGCCTCCCCCGCCGCCGAGCCGCCTGGGAAATGAAGTCTCGGCGCCGCGCCGCAGGGCGCGCTGGGAGGTGCAGTCCCGGCCGCCCTCCATTTTGTGCGTTGCGGGACGCCCGGTGAGCCCGAGTCTGCTCTTCGTCCAGAAGGGTAGCTTGTGCCGCGTATTAAAAGACAAAATTAGGCGGTCGTGAGAGTGAGTAAAGCGCAGGAAGCGAAGGGCCGTTCTTGAAGACAAGATTTTTTTTTTTGTTTCAATAAAACTGGGAGTGACCAGAGCTACTGACCAGGATTGTTCCTCACATGCTCCTCAGCTGTCAGCGGCTGCCTCTGGTCCCGCTCACAGCCTGAGCAGCTGCTGAGGCGTTTGTGGGTGCAGGTCACCCCACGGGTCCGCGCTCCACAGCACGCAGCCCACCCTGCCAGGAGCTCCCGTGGCCTTCTGCCCATCACACCCCACGCTCACCGAACCCACCTCAAACATCGACCGCCATCCCACCGATCGGAAGCGATGCCGTGCTGCTCGCTGCCTCAACTGTATTGAAACCTGTGTCGTATTTCACTTACCAGATGTATTTTCACACTAGTTATCTAAAACATTGCTACATAGCCCTGGTTTGAGCTGTTTATGAATTTGCCATGCTTTGCTGTTAGTGCGGAAGTTTTACAGGCCAGGAACCTGTTCTTTGGTGAAATTGGGGGTGGAGAGTCTCAGAAAAAATACCAATCAGCTATTTCCATGGGTGAATTTTTAGGAGTGCCATTTTGTAGATTTTAGAAATTTCAAAAATTTACTGGGAGATTGCAGTGCCTCCCAGTCTCCGATCAGGACATTTGAGAAGGAACCTATCCTGAAGTCCTTTTGCAGTCCCAGGGAATACAGCCAAGTTTTGTACAAACTAAAATCCACTGAGAAGTTGTCCCTTCCTAAAGATTTGGATTATTATTTTTCCCAAAACATATTTTTACTTCAACTTTACCCCAGTTCTTCTGTCAGTTCTTGTGCATTAACCAGTATAAACTGGATTACCATTCCCGTGATTTAATCCCTCTCGTCCCCAAACCTTGGAGGCTGAAAAGCTCTTACTGCCATTGTCCCTTTCAGCTGCCAGGGAAGGCTGAGAAAAGGGAGGTTTTCTGCCTGAGAAGTAGAAAAAACATTCAATATCCATTGTCTATATACATGGACAGCAAAGAAAAAAAGCAGCATGAACATAATGCAAAGAAGGGCTCTGCATGAGAAGAAGGACAGATCTAGATAGAGAAACAGGAAAGAGAGCAAGAAAATACTGCACACGATACATGAAAACAAACTTCTGGAGCCAGGCTGGACAAATAGGTGCAAATGGGTTTATTCTCAAAACACAACCTAGACGATCCTCATGTTAGACGATCTCAGATCCTAATGTCGAGTACACCTCAAACTGGAAAACTCAGAATAAATCCAGGAATTCTGGACTCTCAATACCCTTGATGCCAAATAGCTCTAAGTCCCTCTTGCAACACTGCATATCTTTAGCAGCTGACCCGTGTAACAAGTAGATTTCCATCTGAATGCATTTATTTCAAAATACACATCCAATATGAAAAGTGTTGTCCTGGCTTAACAGAGTGCCCACCCCAGCTGGCTTGGGCACCATCTCTCCTAGGACAGTATTGACTGCTCCTTCACCTATCTCCTACAGAGGGCTGAGCACAGTGATTTCCACACCAAGTCTGCAAAGCTGTGGTTATCTGTGGGTTACCCGGAAGGAGTTTATAAATGATAGCTAAAATGAATGTAAGCCTATAGATCACTGCATGTCCCCTTTCTGTAGGTATTTACACAACCTCCATATTTGAAGGTCACAGTTATCAATCAGATCTTTATCAGTGAGATCTGATAATATGTTATACAACTCGGTGTGAAACTCAGCGTTCTGACTGAATCCAAGTTGGTTTTGACTTGAATTTTCTGGAAAAGGAAACAAAAAGAAGAGACTACAAGTCCCAGAGTGCTGTGGCCTCTTTCCTCAGCAGGGCGGTCAGATCCTGCTCCATTTGTCTGCTCCGGGCACTGAGCGACACCAAGGACAGCCCAGCAGCCTCTGGAGCCGCCTCCTTCCTCATTGTTTTCATCCGCGTCTCTGGATTTGAAATACAGTGCGTTTTTTGAATTTTGGCGCCTGTCTGCAAACTGTAACCCAACTGCTCCTGGATCGGCTCCAGCCCCCAGCCCTGTGCCTCTTGCCGGAGCTGCCTGTGTGCAATCTGTATAATTTCAAACATCGCCACCCTCCCCCGAGCAAAGCAGAAAAGTGCCTGTGAGCATCAAGCCATGCACTTACAATGAACTTTTTCTCTCTCAACATGCAGTTTCCAACACCAGCAAATTCGTGGAAGACTAGTTATAAACTTTCATTACGTTAAGCCAAGAAAAAAAAAATTTAAGGAATGCTGAAAGTCTCTGTATAAGCATTTTTGGGTTAGCTCATGTCTTCTCTTGTGATTTGACGTGATACTCTGGGCATCTGTCATATTTTAAAAATTCTTTTAAACCTGTTGCCTAATTTTGATTGATAATATAATCCAGATGTAAATCCCCTTTGTTCATGACGTTTAGCCCAAACTCTCCCATGACTTTTTCTGTCAGATTTTTTAGATAATGCCTTAGAAACTTTGAATGTTTCAAGGGTTTGAGGGTGGGGTTTGCCTTCTAATGTTACCAGTTGTTTTCATAGTGCTGATATCAACTGTGTTGCAGTAAAATATTTTTTTCTAAATATACTTCCTGAAATATGCCTCAATAATAATACCTAATATTTCCTATATTTTTTAGAAGGTGCCTTTCTTTAGCAGTAACCAGAACACTTGCACACTTTCATCCTTGGCACTGGTCTCCCCTCCTTGTTAACTGGACATGTATGTTAACTTTTCCTATCTCTGTGAAAAAGAAGAGAACAGTTTGGGAGTGGTATGGGGAGAAGAAAGCATTAAGGGAGGAGAGGAAGTGCAAAAGCTGAGAGACCAGTAGACAACTGTGTTTTACAGGGAGTACAATGCATGCTTTAGTTGTGGAATTGGCATCTGTTCAAATAGGGGTCCTCTTGGATCACTCTGGTGATATAAGTTAGTATTGAACCAGTCAGTGTTGTCATTTGTCTCTCAGTATTTAGCAATTCATTTTTCATTAAGGACCTTGACAGTTCAGTGCTACCCACAACAATTTTATAATAAACTCCCTCTGTGTTTTCAGAAGCTAGAATTTATTTGTTAGCCCAGGACACAATCAATTTGTGTTTAACAAAGGGACAATCTAGGGATGTGTCAGCTTTACCTGACTGGGGTGGCAGAGGGCCATGGCAATCCCTGGGTCTGCATTCCATGGGCTTTTCACCTTGGCAACCTGTTTGGAGCACATCAAGGCTCCTGCCTCACCCTCCCCCAGGTTTACTTTTTGTGGAAAGCAGAGCACAGGAGAAAGCTGGTGTATGTTCCGGTTCCACCCTGATACAAAGTCAGGAACTTGGAAATGCCCTGGGCTCAGTATTGGAGCTCTAGCTCAAAGGTACTTACAACATATCTGACTGGCTAGGGTAAAAACAAATTTTTGGGATGTCAGAGAACACAGACAGCAGTAATAGGCTCTGCCTAGCACTGGAGTGCTTCTCCTATCAGATAAATGAAGAGATTACTTACAGTACGTAATAACGATAGAGGAAAACCTTGCGTATCCTTTGATGCAAAGCATCTTCTCAGTCATTGACCAATTTCCTGTACAGTTGGGTGTAACATGCTTTCTGATGCTGTCTGGGATTTCATAATGACTCTGACATTTTCACAAATTTGGGGATGCAGGATTTCCACTGCTATTTCTTGCCTCAACTGCTTCAGTTTTTCAGCAGCTGCTGCCATGTCCTCCCCTTTCTCATTCTACACTTTATTGTTTGTATGTCTTTAATAGCAGGATTATTTCTGTCTTTTCTATACTCACCTAACTTCCCCTCTGCCTCATATTCCTTATCTCGCTCTGAACAGCCTGACAATGTTTAATTGATTGTCTCAGATATTTTCATTAATTTCAGGAAGGGGCAAGGATTGAACATACAGCACAGAACATTCTCCTAACAGTCCAAATTCAATCCAGCCTCAGCATTAGTGCTTAAAACATTGCTAGCAATGGCTGCAAGTCTGGAAGAAGCACTCATACCTCACCACAGATTTCTGCTCTGGAATTTCAGCTTTCGTTGAATAAAATTGCTTCCAGCAGTGTCAGGACAGAAAGCACCAAAGGAAGTAGAGAAAATTAATAGTATGTCATGTGTCATGGATGAGATCTTCTTCATGTGCTCTGAGAAAGTTTGCTAAGAAACATGTAAAAAAGAGCAGAGAGGAACATGATGCACAGTTGTGGGATTAAAGCAAACAGGCAGCAGACTCTCTGTAGAACAAGGATTTTTTTCAAGACAAGACACTACGCTGTAATTTGTAGAGGGTGTATTTATTTCTAATTCCAGGCATATAATGACTGGCAGGAGCCTTGAACAATAATATTCTTCTGCTACACCATTTACCTCCTTACTGAGGCAGAATTCAACCTGTATCACACTGAGGGAAGCATTTACCAAGCCTGGGGAGGAGAATTCAGGTCTGTGCTTGGGATTGTTCACTCCTTTGTGGCAGGAAGGTGAGTGACTTTCATGGTCAGGAGGGCCTGGGTGGCCCTTTAGACTCTTGTACTGGAATCAGACCATGGTCTCATGTGACCAAAAAGAAATGAGAATTTCATTTAAAAATCCTCTTGTATTTTCCCCCTCAACTCACGAGAAAAGTGGCAAAGGAAGAAGCTGGGGGGATCAGTGCTCAGGGCTCCTCAACTTTCCATAATTCCCCTTCATCACTTTTCCACACAGTGATTTGCTTATAATACCACATGCTAAAAAAAGCCATGTCTGTAACACGAGCAATGGAGAGGCTTTCTACAGTACACTTAATTTACAGCCTTTATCAGGCAAAGGAAGTGTTGTAGAGTGTGATACACCACACCCTTTCGTGTAGTATTAGCTACTGAGTCTTCCCCTTGCTGGCCCCCCCATAGGTCAGGAATTCTTCCAAAGTAATAGGAAGACAGACTTCTTGGCAATAAAATACTGGGAAAAAAAACACTGAAAACAGAGGAGGTAGCCAGGTACGAACAATTTCACCATTTCCTTCTAGTCAGGCTGCTGGCAGCCTTGGAGTCTGTGGAGATGGAGCTGTGGGCGTTTGTGTGCATAAGTAGCTGCTATTTATATAGGTAAATAGCAAAATTAATCTAAGATCAAGGAAGGGGTTATTCACATCACCTTTAATGAAATATTGGGCCAATAATCACTAACATTATGAGTTTTGACTTTCACATACAGAGCTGAATATTATTCTAGTTATACTTTCAGGGATCCCATGATAAAAGACTCCTATGCAGCCTGCCAGGGTAGCCCCAGGTTCTCAGCGCTCTGTGGAGTTCAGGTTCCCTCGTAACACAAGCAAGCCCCCAATCTTTTAGCCATTTGGCAGTTTGGAGAGTGTAGTGGAGGAGGGTGGGGACTGGCTCTGAAATACAGTTCCTCTGAGTTCACAAAGCTTGCTTTATCAGCCAGAAGCAATCCCAGCTCTGCTCAGAGAATCACTTGAATCATTGCTACTCCAGTGGAGCTGTGGGAGGGGAGTATGCAGTGCTCACGTCCCCGCACTGTTATTATATAAAACCTGGCACTGATCTCCAAGCTAATGAAAACAAACCCTGTGTTTTTTTCAAAACAACCATTTGGCGCCTAATTTTCAAATCCGCAGACCAACTGCAGCTGGCTCGGTGCCCATCACCATAGAGCTATTTACATATTTTCCTCCAGCAGCTGCAGTAACCTGTTATGTACTCATGTCTGGCCAGGCTGGGTCAGCCTCTGTCATGCTCTTAACCAGAGATGGGTTATGATTTCGTTTTTATTCTGTTAAACAAACAAACCCTTAGTGTATTAGGAGCTGTTTTTAGCAAAGAAAGGTGAAAGCAGAAATATTTGGCCCCCCTTTGAAAGATAATTAGCCCACTGTGCACCGTAAGATGAGAAATGCTGCATACATCTGGGAGCGCTGAGATTCCTTAAGACAGAGCCTCTGTCAAAGGTGAAGTTTACAGAGTAAAATGTATGTGAGAGGGGAGAGGACCTGTCTATGGACTTAAAGAGGTATGTGCATGGGATCAGTCTCTCTTGTGCATATTACATGATTAAATAATAAAGGAGATAAAAGAAATGTTTTCTGCAATTCCAAACCGCACTCCACCCAAGATCTCAAAAGTATTTTACAAAGGATAATTTATCAAGGTTTATAATGATCTTGTGACAAAATCAAGATGACCATGAAGATTACTTATTTAATGTCTGTGTGTCTTGAGCTTCATGGAGTGTCTCTGTGGACCTGGCTTTCAGGTCCTATCAATGCATCTGTCTCATTGGAAAACATTTTTCCAGTCCACAGCTGGTAACAACAGTAAAGCGCCAGGGGCACAGGCTCAGTTAGCACTTGTGTTGGAGCTGCATGCCCTTAACATGAGGAACAGCTCCAACTAACCATGAACCTACAACAGGAAGCCATTCGGTGTCTTGACTTTGGTACCTGACTGTACAAACCAGGAGACACCTTGCCCTACCCCGCTCTCCTGCAGCCTGTGCTATGGACTGAATTTTGAAGGCCAGCAGCACCACATCACTTCTTTCTCTACCACCAGCACACTGTGGGTGGGTATGGGTGGGTAGGTGCAAGAATCAGATGTTTTGGGCAGCTGTGAAAGAGATTTGCTTGGATGGAGCAAATGAGCAGGAGCTACAGCAAATGAGAAGCTTTAGGTTGATGGAGATACTTGCAGGCTACCTCAACACGGCTAATCTCTATTTCTGGGTATCAGACTATCATAGCTTTGTAGGATTTATTGTTTTACAGTGTCTGAAGAAATCTTGCATGTAAAAGGAAAATCAATTTCAGCTTGGCCCTGCGTGGTGCAGTGTGGACAGAGTGGCAGGCAGTTTTGCCCACTGGAAAGGTGGGGGCATTACACAGTGGGAGCTGGAGAGATGTCATTGCTCGGTAGGTAATCCACCCAAGTACAGGAATTTCAAAGCTAGGCCTGCTCTGACTGAATGTCTGAGCTCCCTCAGATGCAAGAGTTTATATGTAACTCCATAGAATCTAGAGAAATAACTGGTGAGTTCAAAGCATTGAGCTTCCCAACCTGCAGAGAACTAATAAATGACATGAATTCAGTAGCTGACAGTTCTTCCCATGCACCAAAGAGACCCGGCCAGTTCCCCCTCAGTACATCAGGAAAGATTGCCTCAGTTTACCAGCATGGTGTCCACCTGTCACTTCCAGTAGTGTGGACAGGTTCTCTGAATGGGTCTGTGATACTGCCATCATAAATGATTCAGGGCCTCATCAGTCTCTGGGGATTTACTCACACCATTAATGGAGAAGCTAGACCCAGGCACGATCCCCCTGCTGCAGTGTACACAGCCCAATGCAGGTGCATGCAATCCCCGTGGCACATGCGGATATGTTCTTAATGCCTACTTGGGGTCTAGTGCCGCTTTGGTGGTTGTCTTGGAGAATGGTCTACCTGAAAACACCTGCCTGATATGTGAGATCTGGACTCTGCTCAGCTTTAACCAGTGAGATTAATCTGGCATCTGCTGGATAATAAGGAAACAGTTGACAAACTGTTACGCAACCGTTGCTGGGTTTGCATTTTATAACACATTTGGAGTGGGAGGCCAACGAGTGCTAGGAAACTGTGAACTGCTAAATGGCCTCAGGTATGCAGGAAGGCAGCGAGATTGGTGTGGGGTTAAATGGTTAGTAAGGCCAGTGACAGCTTATACTGACAATTTAAAAGGCAGTAAAGAGTTAAGTCAGTGATGCATCCATGTAGGGGAACACCACATGCATGGCTGACATCGCATGGATAAACTGCCACTTGCAGGAGGCAGCATGCTGGAAGTGTGCATCCTCTTTCCTGTGCCGGTATTGTGCTGGTCTGAACTGGTCTGGAGGGACAGAAGCTCTGATGTGTGCAAGCCTGTCATGTCTGTGTGTTGCAGAATAGAAATCACTATCCACCCACCATACCCCTCCTGCTAAGCAAATATATTTTGATCATACATCACTCAGTGCTTTTGGTTCAGTGGCCACCCCACCCAGTTTCCCAATGGCAGGGGTTGGGTCTGCAGGACTGGCCTAAGGCCAGATGGGAGAATACCTCCACCCTACACCCAGCAAGGAGCTGGGAGTCCTCCCAGGGTAGTGACTGGGCACCTCAGGTGCCCAGAGCTGCTCAGCCAACCTCAGGACATCTTTGGCTGCACAACCAGAAAGCAGGACTCCCACAGGGAGAAAATCCTGTGTGAAGAATCTACATTTACATGGGCCACCCATGGGTGCTATGACTGCTTAGCCCTTTGCCTTTGCTCTCTCTTTACACAAATCTCTTGCATGCTGTTTACTTGTTCATTAAAATAGTTTTCTCCTTCCCGCCCTGCACATTTCTCCTTTGGTATCAACAACAGGCAGCACCCTGGCCACACCAACCAATTCATGACCAATTTTCCTGTTCGTTCTTGTCAAAAATGCCTTCTTATATAAAAGAAATAGCAATGTTTGCTTTCTACAAGACTCTAGTGTTGGCATACATACAAGGAAGGAGCGACACCTCCTTGGAAGGTAGATACCCCATTAGTCCCTTCTTCTCAGGAAACAGTCTTGTAGGGTTGTCCCTGCAATCCTTGGCCTGTTGGTGGGTCTTCTTCAGAAATAACTCACTTTGGGAAGGACCTCCCCTTTGCAGTCCCCCCCCCTTTCCTCAACCCTTGCATCATTTTTGCCACTTTTCTGGTTTCCTTTGGCCTGAGACCTCTGTGACCAGTGGCTACTTCCTGCCCTGCAGGAGGTCACAGGGATGCCCCGGACTCTGCAGATGTCCCCAGCCTCCAAGGATAAAGTGTGGGCACGTAATCCATCCATGCAAGCAAGAACTGGGAAATGTTAGAGCTCAAAGCCTTTGCTAAACATACTGTGTCATGAGATCAGTCATGTAATAACGCTTCATAGCTGTCTAGTGGCATACAGTGCAAGCAGACAGGACAGCTGAGATCCAGCTCACACGCAGCTGCTCCTCTGGAAAGGTGTCACTGGAGAAATGAAGGGGAGGCTCTACGCTGGGGAGCCCTTCTCGCCTCCAACAGAGCATGCCAGTCAAAGCCCTCTTGGGGTGGGTAAGAGACGTGCCCTTGCTTACTGAGACCAGGTCTGGGTAGGTAGTGTCCAACCACAGTTAGTGCCAGTTAGCTTCTCTTACCAGAAGCACCAGGGCCTGCTAAGGTAAATGCGTAGGTCACCTCAGGGCTGCGGGAAAGCCTGTGCCAGAGTGGTGAAGGATCCTTCACACAGGCACTCTGCAGCTTGGGAAATGCCTCCTTCCCCTGCAGCACCTACACGCATCCACCTGCACAGGGCACAGTGGTTCGTAGCAATCGTCCCATTTGCTGGCTGTGACTGCTGCCCATGTCTCTTGTCCATTCTGCAGACTGAGCACCTCATCCCACCTTCCCCTCCAATCTCCTCTTCAGCAGCCAGGTCCTCGGCGCCCCAAGGGCCTCCCCACAGGCTTTCATGTTGGCAGCCCCTTCTCCTGTGCCCTGTTACTGCACAGGTGAGAGCTGCACCCTGGGCCTGGAGCAGCGCTCCTCCCAGTCCAGAACAGCATGCCCAGGCAAAGGAGAGCCATGGAGGGCCAAGCACCCACTGAACTAGAAATGAGAGCCAGCTCCAAACCTCCATCTGAACCTCAAGGTCCTCACAGGCTGCACTGAGATGCCAGTCTGGCTTCCACCTCCCTCCCTCCAGGAGGCTCCTCATGACTGGGACAGCCCAAGGTCCCACCAGCACAGAATGACAATTAGGCTGAACTCATCTGGCCTCCAAATGCTGCCCAAAGGGGCAATGCACCCTCGCTGCCCCAACCACACCATCCAGCCTTCTCCCTTATGCCTGCAGTGACACTCAGGTGGCCCACCAAGGGACTTGGGCATGGGCTCATCCCCATGGAAGCCATGCATATCTATATGGCATTCAGCCATTGCAAAACATTGGCTGTCTTGTAAAAGGCAGCAGTAATGCAAATGGTGGTTGCATTTGTCCAAAGTGGCTAATTATGAGGGAATTCTGTAAGGCTGTAAATGGCCTTTCCCTCCTCAGAAGGGTGACACCTTTCCACCCCCAGCAACAGCAGCAGGTAGGAAAGGAAGGTGAGTCACTGTGGTTCTACTGAAAGGTGCACTGGCACAGCGGGGAAGCATCATGTGATACACCAGTGAAGCGGCTGCAGGAGAAAATTAGGTTCTCTATGTGGTCTCCTACAAGGCAGGAAATTTGCTCCTCAGTGACAGAAATAATATGTTTACCCAAAAATATCCTTTTCACTTGGAAGTGATGAGCAACTCGCATGGAAGACCAAAGCTGAAGCACCTGTAATTGCAGAAGTGGATACAAAATGAAGCCATTCCATTGCATGGCAACAGAGGTGAAGTAGATTAGCCCAGACTGTAAAATCCAAGCATTGTAAGCCCCAGTGCAGCCTCAGAAGGGTTAAATCCTTTCCTTCAGCAGATGGAAGCAGCCTGCCTGAACTCACAGCTGCAGATGGTGTCTCTGCTCAGGCAGAGCAGGCAGTTGGACTGGCCAGGTGGATGAAAACCATCATTCAGCAGAAGCTCCAAGGAACAGGCAGGGGTTGTTTTCCAATTTTTCCTGGAGCAGGTGGACTTGGGAACAGATGCCAGTCTGTGGCAGCATGGGTGACAGTTTTAGCAGTGCGCCTGTGCTATAAAAGAAGCCTTTGCACAAAACACAACATTAGAAATACATGTATTCTTCCCTGTTCACTGACGTTACACATAGTGATAGGGGAACTGCTGCAGGGTTGTCTGCCTTTCCTGTCTCAGGACTGCAGTTTTTGTGGCTTCCCTGTGCATATCTGTATGCCCATGCACACGTGCTGCATCAGAGGGGACACTATGGCTTGAGTGGAGCAGCTGGAGCCCTTGCTTATGGGGTAATGTAGGAGAAGGATTTAGCTTACTGTTTCCTCTCCTGGTTTTGGTGGTAGAGGCTGTTGGTTTCTGCTGTGGAGAGTCTTGCAAGTTACCAAATACTTCTAGGGGTATTGTCTGGACCCCAGTTTACTTACTAAGACCAGTTTTCTTTAAAGTCAGGTTCAAACTACTTCAGCTGGAAGAACCAAGGATGAATGTGAAAGTTGCCCTATGATGTGCAAAGTAGTGTTTTGTTTAATAATATGCTTAAACCTAATTAATAAACAACCACCAAAGAAAGTGGTTAGTCTCTGCTTCAAAGCAGGGCTTTAAAACTATGTGAGAAAGACAGCAAGCAACACAGAAACTGTCCAGCAGAAGGCAGCCAGAGGTTAGCCTGGCTGGACTTATACTGATGCAGCACGTTCCCCCGCACCGAGACTTGCTTGGCAAACACTACATAGGAGAGAGACAAAGCGTCCAAAGGCAGCAGAGTCATTCCAGCGGGAGAGGGTTGTTTGTATTAAAAGAGGTAGTGGGGACTCTGCAGCGAGCTTCACTTCCCTCCCAAGAAGCTTAAGCAAGGAAAGGCCACCTTGCTTTGGTTCTGATTGCTCCCTGGACAGCCCACCACACACACCAGGTCCCTACACACCAGGGACGACTCCACCACCAGTGTCTGATGCACAGAGGCTGGACAGACCCCTTCCCTAGCTCTCTCCTTCCTCCTCAAAAGAGCACAGTGGAGCATTGGTGGCAACTACTACCAAGTGCCCAAGCAGTGCCAGCATAGCAGTGCATACCTGTGAGAGCGGCCTTGCTCATAATCAGAAGCTTCTATGTCTAACAGTCACAGCCACTTCTTAGCTGGCAGAGAGATGTTATCACTTTTGCTGTCCCCACATCCTCTTTTCAGAGCCTTGTTCTATCTTGGTGCATGGGGGTATTTCCATCCTTGACTGGGCCTTAGTTGCAGAAATATTGCATATGATGAACGCTGTGCAGGGATTTTTGCTGGTTGCTGTTGTGAGTAATTATTTCCTGGAAGACACTGAGGCTCCATCACATGGGGAAACACTCTGCATGAACATGTGAAGTTGAGCTAATGAAGCACAGAGCAGACCTCAGTGCAGAACCAAACATCCCCGAACCTTGCAGAAGTGAGTGGGGCTTTCAGGTGTTTGAGGTCCAGAAGCCTCTAGTGGGACAGCCACGATGCACTGGGGAAGGGGCATTTCCAGGGGAAACCAGTGCACTGAAAGCGACAAGGTCTCAGCTCAAAGGGGAGGCCTCTGGCTACCTGTGGGAGTGGTGCTGAAATGCTCATACTGGTTGCTATGCATATTTTTGTTAATTAACATAAGACAGTAGCCTCTGAATTTAAGTATCCTGGATTTAGGCATGAGGCTGAGCCTGTCTCCTGCTTGCCTTCCCAATGACCAGCCCTACCAGCCTACCTGGGTCTGCTGGCTTGCAGGGTGACCCACATCGCTTGCTAGAAGACATCTGGCAGAAAAACATGGCTGGATCTTGGCAAATGCAAACACCTGCATCTTGCAAGGCCTTGGCCAAAGAAAGGTAAGAGAGAAGGTGGAGCTATGCTGGTAAGCAGCGGGCTACAGCTTCCTGACTGTCCTCCTCAGTTCCAGGGATGTGGTTAAGTTCATGCTTGGAATTACTGGGTAAAGGGCCTCCACCATTGTGCCAGCTATGGGAGTACATCCTGTGAGAGCATCTTTAATCTGATGTTACACAACAGCTTGTTGGTGGGTATAGGCTCCACAGTGATCCTCTGGGAATTCTGTCTCCCCTAGCAGGAGGGAAGGGACCTCTGCCTTTCCATGGTTGCAAGTGGTGGATCTCAGAAAGTGTGTGTGGCTTTTTGGCCATGACAGCATGCAGGGGGCTGGTTGAAAGAGGGATGCAGTGAAATTACTGGGTTTAAATGAGTTTGGACCTGACTTGGCTGCCTGCCTTCAAGGCCTGTACCTCTGCAGTGAGCAGGATGAGCTTCAGCTTCAGAAGATGATGGGATCCAAATCATCATCATCCAGCTGTGCCTCTGTGAGGTAGACCATGGATTGTGCTGATTCTATACTTGGAAAAGAGGAGGAACACTAAGATGAGCCTCATCTGTCTTGTGACAGAGAATGGCACCCTTTTTATAAACCTGAAGCAGATGGGAGAAGGGCAAGGTGTTCACATGCTGAACTTTTCCTTCTTCCCTTGATCTCCAGCCAAGTCCAGCTGAACTCTGGCTTTTCCAGTTCTGTCCCTGCATGTCCATGCAATGTTTGTGTATGTCTCTTGGGTAGTTTGATGCAGCTTCCATCTTCCATGCTCTGCGTTTTTGCATTTAAACTCAATCCAGAATTCCCCATTCAGCCAGTCTGGCCTCCTGCTGTACTTGCTCGACTTCTGGCACACTGGGGTGGATCAATCTTATAGTTGTTCTTTTCCACTGGTTAATCCAAAATTCAGGTGGCTGCTTCACATCTACCTCAGCTCACTTCTGCTTCCCCTCAAGGCTGAAAAAGCCTCATTCCTTCCACCACTCCTCACAGGACATGTTCTCCAGGCCTCAAACATATTCACGGCCCTCCTCTGAACTCATTCTAGTTTATCAACATTTTTCTTACACCACGAGGCCTGAACCTAGACACAGTACTCCAAATGTGATCTAATGAGTGCTGAGTAAAGGGAACAATCACTTCCTTCAATCTACCAGGTGCACTTTTGTTAATACAGCCCAGCATATTCATGCCAGCCAGGACACACTGCAGACATTCAGCCTATTGTCCACCAGGACTCTCATGTCCTTCTCAGAAGAGCCAGTCAGTCCCAACCTGGGACTCCTGATTCAGCCCTAATCAGGTGGTTTCCTTTACCTTATCTCCCTTTTTTCTCCCTCCCATGCCCACTTGACAGGGTCTTTGCTCGTAATGGTTCTGGAAAAGTAAGAAGGCAAAGAGCAGGGGGTCTTAATGCAGAATACAAAGAAAAGGGGAAATTCAGATGAGATGCAAACAATTTGCAAATGCTGGGAATGTGGGAGAAGGCATTTACCACTGTTGGGATGGGGCAAAAGCTTCTGGAAACTGAAAAACTGGATTTTCTAATAGGGACTTGTGAAGGGAATGATGGGAGGCAAAGGGAACATTTTCTTGGGGGAAAGGCAGTGTTTTGGGGGGCATTCAATGAAAAATAGGAAGGTAAAATGAGGAGCAACCTAAAGAGAGTTTGGAAACCACACATCTATGTGTTTGCACATTGAGTGGAAAAGAAGGTGTCATGAGTGGAACACAGCAAGAGCCAGGGCAAGTCGGGGAAGAGCCCCATGTCTGCAGCACGCTCCACTAGGTGCTTTGTGCTCATAGACCAGGCAGCAGAAAGCAACAGCCTCCTACTCTGGGCAAGTGTTTATTTCAGGGTGTATTGGGTTTCTGTGGCAAAGTTGTGGTAGCGGGGGGGTTACAGGGGTGGCTTCTATGAGAAGCTGCTGGAAGCTTCCCCTTTGTCTGACAGAGCCAATAATAGCCGGCTCTAAGATGGACCCACCACCAGCCAAGGCTGAGCCAATCAGTGATAGTGGTAACGCCTCTGTGATAACATTTTAAGAAGGGAAAAAAGTTGGGGAATGGGTGAAACTGCTGGAGCAGTGTGGTCCTGAAGGACTGTACGCCGTGGAAGGGGCCCATGCTGGAGCAGTTTGTGAAGAACTGCAGCCCGTGGGAAGGACCCACATTGGAGAAGTTCGTGGAGAACTGTCTCCTGTGGGAGGTAACCCACGCTGGAGCAGGGGAAGAGTGTGAGGAGGCCTGCTCCTGAGGAGGATGAAGCGGCAGAGACAACCTGTGATGAGCTGACCCCCACCTCCATTCCCTGTCCCCCTGTGCCGCTGGGGGGGGTAGGTGGAGAAGCCGGGAGTGAAGTTGTGCCTGGGAAGAAGGGAGGGGTGGAGGGAAGGTGTTGTGAGATCTGGTTTTATTTCTCACTATCCTACTCCATTTTGATTTGTAATAAATTGAGTTAATTTTCCCCAGGCTGAGTCTGTTTTGCCCGTGACGGTGATTCGTGAATGATCTCTCTCCTGGCCTTACCTCGACCCACAAGCCCTTTGTTCTATTTTTGCTCTCCCCTGTCCAGCGAAGGAGGGAGGAGTGAGAGAATGGCTTTGGTGGGTACCTGGCGTTCAGCCATGGTCAACCCACCACACAGGGCCACCGTACCTGGTCACAGAGACAAAGCAGGTAGGATCCCCTTCTTCTGCAAACCCAGAGCTGATGTAAGCAGCCACCTTAAGATAGCTCCAGGCACAATGGCAGTGGCAGGAAAGGTGACACGTCCTTCTCCAGCCTGGGGTGTGTAGCAGCTTCTCCTGCAAGAAAACCAGAGCTTGGGGATGGCAGGACCGTTAGCTGCCCCCTATGATAGTTCTCATCAGTAAAGATGATATAAAACTTGGGTTTATTTTAGACGTGCAAATAACAAATTTGGCATTCCTAATTTTTTTTTTTTTGCTTGACTCTCAGAAACCTTAGAAGGAAGCAGACTGGGGGGTCCTTTTGTCTGTATAGGACAGCCACCTTCACCCTGCAAGTGTCTGTCCATATTCTGCCCCCCTGCGGAGAAAAGCATTAATGAGACCTGTTTCACGATCTAAGGGATGAATATTCCTCTCTGCTTGAATTTGTGCCATGAGATGGGTGACAGAGTCCAACGAGACTTTGTGTGTTAGTTGGGACAACTGCCCCAGAATGGCAGGAACAAGTCCTGTGAAGACTAGTTCTCTAGTGTTTGTAACAGCAAGATGTAAAATTCTGTAATTTGTTTAAAAACTCAAGATCTTCAATTTTTCAATTAAATTTATATTTTCAATTAAGTACTTTCAGTTTTAAGAATTTAAATGGAATTGCCGCTGACAGCAGGAAACAGTTCTTTGGGCTGAACAGCACGCTCACCTCAGCTCTTTCTCAGAGATAAGGATTTGTCCGGGCAAGAAAATCGCAACCTCCTTCATTTCAACAAAATCGTTTCACCCGTTCCTTTTGTCTGTCAGACGTGGCCGAACCGTAGTGTAGTTCCCGCGCTGCGGGCGGGCGCCTGAGGCACCCCCGCCCATTTGGCTCCGTCTGTCCTATCTGATACTGAGCCCGAGGCTCCGTCGGGCCCTTCCCAGGGGCTCCGAGATCCCCCACCCGTGTCGCCGGGACCCCCTCGTGTCGCTGGGATCCCCACAGGGCCCCCCCCGCCCCGCTCGGGGTCGCGGCCTTCAGTCCCTCCGCCGGCGGCGAGGGCACCGCCCGCCCCCAGGGGACGCGCTCCCGTCCCGCGTCTGTGGTTACGGCGCCAGATAGAGCGCCCTCGGCCGCGCGTGGGCGGGCCGGAAACGGTGCCCTTCCTTCCGGTGTGGCGCCATCAGCGGAGCGGCAGGTGAGGGCCGGGCCGGGGCCGGGGATCCGTGGCCATCTGCAGCGGTGCTGACTGCTCTCTCCCCGCAGGCATGGCGATCCGCTACCCCATGGCCGTTGGCCTCAACAAGGGCTACAAGGTGACGAAGAACGTGTCCAAGCCCAGGCAGTGCCGCCGCCGCGGGGTGAGTATGAGGCGAGCGAGGGCCGGGCCGGGCCTGCCGGTATCCGTGCGGCTCGGCCGGGGCTGGCACCGGCGCAGGCCTGCTGCCCCTCCGCAGCCTGCCGGCTGGCGGGGGTTCCGGGCAGAGGCCTGTTGCTGCTGGGGTGCGCGCCTCGTGTTGCGGTCGCGTGTCTCTCGGGGAACCGGGCGCTGCCGGATGAGGCCCGCCGATCCGCCTCCTTCCCCGTTCCCCGGCGGCGGGAGGCAGGCCGGCTGAAAGGGTTTCGCAGCAGCTCAGGACCGCGGTCAGGCAGAGGGGCGGTGGCGGTGCCGCAGCTCGGCTCCTCCGGCTGCCGAGGAGAGAGGGGAAGGCTCCGAACCCCCCTGCAGCGCCCGGTGATGGCATGTCTGTGGTAGGCTTGTCGGTGCGGGGCTGGGAGGGGCGGTGGGCCTGTGAAGGCTGCAACCAGTGGTTGCAGAAAACCTGCAGGAAACACAGCACTTTAAGGGTTGAGAAAGTTGGTGATGTTACGCATGGAGCAGGGGATTAAATCACAGAAAGTGTTGAATCTGGAAAGGTGGGTGTGGAGTTAAAGAGCTGGTTATAGAATTGGCAGTAAAGCACTCTATAGTGGAAGGATAGATGCATTTCAACCACAGCTTAAACTGAATTAGCAGTTTGTTGTGGTTTAACCCCAGTGGCAACTAAGCTCCACACTGCTGCTTGCTTACTCCCCACCATGGGATGGGGGAGAGAACTGGAAGAGTAAAGGTGAGAAAACTTGTGGGTTAAGATAAAGACAGTTTAATAAGTAAAGCAAAAGCTGCGCACACAAGTAAAGCAAAGAATTCATTCACCACTTCCCATCAGCAGGCAGGTGTTCAGCCATCTCCAGGAAAGCAGGGCTCCATCATGCTTAACCGTTACTTGGGATGACAAACTCTGTTACTTCAAACGTCCCCCTCTCCTTCTTTCCCCAGCTTTATATGCTGAGCTTGACATCATATGGTCTGGAATATCCCTTGGGTCAGCTGTACCAGCCGCATCATCTCCCAATTTCTTGTGCACCCCCAGGCTACATGCTGGTGGGGTGGGGTGAGAAGCAGAAAAGGCCCTGACACTGTTTAAGAACTGCTCAGCAATAATGAAAACATCCTTGTGTTATCAACACCAGCACAAATGTGTTTCCAGCACAAATCCAAACCACAGCTCCATACTAGCTACTATGAAAAAAATTAACTCCCAGCTAAAATGAGCACACAGTGAAATAGAAAATAGGCTGGGTGACTTCTGAAGTCCCTCCTGGTCTAGTTCTCTCGGTAACAACAGGTGTCCCCCCAAAACTGCCCCATAATGACAAATACTGGGAGTTATCCAGGTTTAATGAACATGTGTGTTAATACAAGAGATTAATGCAGTTTGCATCTTTTATCACACTTTAAATGCTGTGTCTAGATGTGTCTGAGATGCGTAGCAATGCAAACCCTGGCTATCTGATGGTCCTGCTTTTTAAAAAAATGTTGGTGCATGCAAATATGCAAAATACCCAGTACTGTGGCTAAAAAGGAAAAGAGATTAGCAGGTCTCGTTGTGATAACTGTGCTGCATAGCACATACCAGGGGATCATACTTCCTTGGGACGTGCTAGTAGCATAAGCTGGTTTTGGGGCCTTAAGCCAGAGTTCGCCACAACCCTTTGTGGTCCAGTCTGGGTAAAACTGTGCTTACGTTTGTTGTGATCCATACATGTTTTTCCCTCCCCCCCTTCCTCTAGCGCCTGACGAAACACACCAAGTTTGTGCGAGATATGATCAGGGAAGTCTGTGGCTTTGCACCCTATGAGAGACGTGCTATGGAATTGCTGAAAGTTTCCAAAGATAAACGTGCTCTGAAGTTCATAAAGAAACGGGTAGGTCAATCTGCCTTCTCAATGAGGCTGGTAAAAACTATTGTTAACTTTGTTTTCTGCCCTTCCCTAGGGATACTTTTCTCTTATTTTCTCAGTTATCTGGGAAGTTACTGGGGAGTGGAGGGAATGTTCCCTTGGGTTGGGTTGGAGAGCAGGAGATGGACATAAATGTACTTTGCCAAAAAGGCCATGAGCTACAGGAATCCTGACTTGCCTTGCTATTTTTGCATTATTTGCAAATCTGGCCTGGGGAAGAGGAGGGCAACACTGATGGAGGTTGGGTACCATTAACCAGGCAACTTGAAATGGAGTTCATTGAGGGCATCTTCTACCTCTTCCAATTAGAACTACTACTGAGATGTAATGGCATGTAGTTCCTGGCTGGCCAGTCAAGGTGGATGGGGTTTGAGTCCATGTTTACCAGAACTTTACCATCCTGTCTTGCTTTTTGAGTAAAGCACCCTTCAGTGAATGCCTGAAGCAGCCAAGAAGTCTTAGCTGTTCTCTGCTGGAAGGAATGCTGACTGCACTGCTCTCTCCCCCACAGGTGGGCACTCACATTCGGGCCAAGCGAAAGCGGGAAGAACTCAGTAACGTCCTGGCAGCCATGAGGAAGGCTGCTGCAAAGAAGGATTGAGTTGTACAGTCCATAACTCAATAAAGTCCTTTCTCACAAAAACAGTGTAGCAACTTGATGGCACATTGCTTCAGCCTGTAGGAATGGGGTGCTCCTGGGGCTGCTGAGGGACTGTGCTGTCAAGGCCCTGAACTGCAGTAATCTGGAACTTGCACTGCTATTATATTTTACCTGCAGCTGGAGATGCTGATACTAGAGTTGCTAGTACCAGCCTGTGATGTGTTGTAGAGGGGGAATCCTCCTCCTCCTCGAGACCTTGCGGAGATAGCCTTTCTCAGGATGTGAAAGCCTCTGCAATAGCTAAGCTTGTGAAGGCTGCAATACCTTCTACCTCCCAGATTGTCTCCAAACCTAGATGCTGGTAGGACAAAAATTGCTGTTGAAAATAGTAATAACTTTGCGCTCCTTCCCCATGGCATTTTCACCCTTGTGCAGCTTTTCTTGCTCATGCGTTTCCCTATGTACCCTCCACTCGTGCGCCATTTTCTGCAGAATGCTATCAAATCATGGAAGAACTGCAGTCAGTAAGAGCTCCCTGAATTTAAGCGGGATGAATCTTTGTTCTCCACTAAGGGCTACCTTGCTGCAAGATAGGATGAGTGCTGTTTTTCCTGCACAAGGAAATGCATTTCAAGTAGACTTCACGTAACTACTCTTCCCCTCTGTAAATTCAATTTTTCTACTACTTGCCTTAAGTACTCAAGTTTTCTGGCCCAAGGTTGTGCTTACAGACATACAACAGTCATGCTGAGCCATTTAGTTCCTTTTTTCACTTGGTGAACATAATGCAAAGACAGTCTAGGGTAGAGTGCAGTGCTAACTGCTGCTGCCAAGCACATGACTCTCTTGTCTGTGTCTGCTCTCTTTAAGCCTGGAGTTGTTTCTGATGGTATTGACCTGTGATTTAATCTGGAGAACTGTGTCCCTCAGCAGCTGAATGTGCTAGTTCTGCTCAACTGTCCTAAAATTTCAGTATCCCCTCCAGCCTAGCACAGGCTTATAAGCTGAGACGGGGAGAGGTTTCTGAGAACTGCACATCAGGAACACTATGTCAAACATAGCCCCAGCTCTGGTTGTAGAGTTAAATGTTTTTGCATAAGCATTATTTGGAATTACAGTGAAGTAACTGAAACATCTTTAATTAGAAGAGACTAGACTAGCTCCACTGCTGGTAGCAGGTAACATGCACAGTCCTTTGGTAAAATTTCACAATTTTATTGGAAATACTTAATGTGGATCATAATTCAATATTAAAGAGTGAGAAATATTTTATTCTAGCAAAGCCACAATTCATTTCAGCAGCTGCGTAGCAGCAATACCTCCATGTCCCACTTCAGGATTGTCCCAGGTCACCCCATTTCTGGCTGGGGGCTGAGCATTAAGGGACAGACTGCCTTCCAGCCATCAGGTTGTTGAATGTCATCCTCCAGCGGAATCCATCTTTGAAAATGCTATATCAAATACCTCTTTGTAGTGCTCAACAAAATGCACTTCTAGTCCTTCTGTAATGAATCCAGCAAGATCATAATAATCCTTCTTATTCTCTGATGGCAGAATGATGCAGGTAACACCTGCCCTCTTTGCCTGTGGGGAAAAGAAAGTTACGCAGTTTGTTAGGGTCCTAGAAATCCATCAATCTACTAGAAACACACTCCCGCTTTAAAAACCGAGAACAAGAGCAGTTATGTAGGAGCATGATCTGGCTTTACTTTGGAGAGCAGTAAGGGTGTGACTTACAGAAGATATCACTAAGGATGAATAATGTTCTATATCTCCCCAAGCCCCCAAAACACACCCTCTAGTCCCACCTTCTCAGCTGCAGGGACAGCTGAAGTGGCAGCAGATATTTTAGTAGGGCTGTGTCAGCACATTGGGGGATTGTTTAGAACAGTTCAAAAGTCTTGTCCAACTTGGGTGAGGGTAAACCCTAGAATCAGAGGAGGAATTAGAAACAGCTTATCAGACCAACCCACCACATCAACATGCACAACCCATAGCACCATTCTACAGAACCTTTTGATATGGACATCTGCATTGGAAGGAGCACAGAAAGTGGAGCCCACTCATCAAGTGGCAGGTTTGTACCCACTCACTTTGTGGGTGATCCTGCATTTATCCTGTGTGGCCACTCACACTCTTGCAAGTGCAGCCAATCATCAGTGCCACAGACATCCCTACCATGTTAGTCCTCCTATAATGACTATCACAGAACAAAATGCAGAATTACCCATTTTAAAGCCACACAGAGGAAAAGGAATCCCATTGCACAAGGCTGTAGCCCAAACAGATCTGGGGACAGAACACTGATGTGAAGCCCCAGCTCAACAGGCTACTGAAAGAGCTAATACCATTCTTGAAGACAGAAAAATGTGTGTGATGCAAGGCTTATGTAGGCAGGAGCTGTGCAGATGAAAAGTACAGAGAGAGATTCAATGCTTGGAAAAGAATTCTGAAAACTGTAAATGGTTGAAACCAAAAAATCCAGTGCTTGCAAGAGTGCTTCAGATAACTCTGTATAGCTTACTAAAAGAAACTTCACAGAGGAAAATGCAAGACAGTAAAAGTAAGTTCCTTCCATCTAAAACCAGAAAAACAAGGACATCTATATGAAATTTTAAGTCAGGCAAATTCAAGCTGGAACTACGCAACAGAGCCTTAATGTTAAGGATGATACCTTGTGGATACTGTCAAATCTATATTGGATGCCCTCCTTAAACAGGTACTTCAGCCCAGCACAGATTATTAGGCCATGCCAGTCTGTGTTACAGAATACAGCTTTAACAGCCAGATGGTACCTTCTACTCTCAATTCTACCAGTCTAGTAACTAGATCAGCACAGATGCCCTGGCACAAAGCCTGCGGTCCCATCTCCTTCCTCACAGCCAGAGACACAGGCAAGATCCCCATGTTCCCCCAGCAGGCTTTTCCACAGTGTGTACTGAATCACTGCCTCTCTCATTACAGGAGCAATCATCCTGGGTGTCCCAGTCACTGCTGAGCCCAGTCCAGGGCTCTCTCCCACAGATGATTACACAGAGACAAGAGAAGAGCTCTTACCGCAATAGTTTTCTCCTTGATTCCACCAACAGGAAGAATTTTTCCAGTTAATGACACCTCTCCAGTCATGGCCACATTCTGCCTCACTGGACAATTCATGGCTAGCGATAGCAAAGCTGTTACTATAGTACATCCTGCACTTGGTCCATCCTTTGGTGTTGCTCCCTGTTTAAAAAAAAAAAAAAAGCACAACCCCCCCTGCCTTTAGCTCATTCAAAGAGTAGCAAAGCCAGATGCTATCTTTGTAATTGTTTTTTGAACATGGCCCGAATTTCATGGGGTCTCACGAAGGTTTTTTGCAAAGTGTCACTGATGGAATCTTGCTATTTGAATTGGCTGATCTATTAACAACTCTGTCAGTCCTCACCTTATTCATGAGGAATAATCCATAAGTCTACAATTTGGTTTCTGGTCCAATGCCACCACAATACTCATCAGGCTCAGGACTTAGAATAAGCAACATGAGCAAATAAACAGAGCATGAATGCTTTGAAGCTTTTTGTTAACCTAAGTCAACCATGGAAACAAGTAACAGAGATCAGCATCACAAGGGAAGTGAGCATCAGAGATCAGCATCACAAGGGAAGTGAGCATCAAGGATCATAAAATAGCGGAGGATGATACTGAAAATCATTCAAGGCAGAGAAGATCATTCAGTTTACAAAACCCAACAAAATCCAGACCTAAACTAGTGACAAGTCGTCTGGATTTATCCGAGACCAAACAGATCTTTGAGGTAAGAGCGGAAGAAATAAATGTTTGAGAGGCATTAGAGGCAAAGATAATGTCTGATGTTCTCTAATCCTCCAGGAAATAAATGAACACACAGATAACATGAAGTACTTGGACAGACACAGAGCAAGCTGCAACAAGGAGACTGTGGACTAGGTTAAAGCATGCAATAGTTCAGAAGCAAAACTTGGGCACAATCATAATACAAAATCTGTCTAAGGTAATGCACCTGCCCAAAGCCTGTTACAGTGTGTGAGACCCTCTGAGCATTGTGAGCAATTATTTTCAGTCCCAAACACTGGGAAAATGCAATCACTGCTGTTATATAGACTAGGAACCATGGCACAGAGACCGAGAGTAGTATTTTCAATTAAGTGTAAATGACCTGAAGCCT
The DNA here is from genome assembly GCA_026212715.1 of Elanus axillaris. NCBI lineage: Eukaryota > Metazoa > Chordata > Aves > Accipitriformes > Accipitridae > Elanus > Elanus axillaris. The sequence goes on from JANZLQ010000095.1 coordinate 36,652,168, forward strand.
TTATGAAGGCCTGGTAACAGAGACCTAAAATTTGGTTTCCTTGTAGCTGCATACAAGCTTTTATTCAAATCGCTTATCTCTATGCCATGGTTTCCCCACCAGCACAACAAGGCCAACAGCTACAACAAGTCTAGGATTCCTTACAGCATTATCCAAACCCCTGTATTCTTGTCACATGCTTGCTGCAGAAAGGAATGGAAACATAGCTCATAAGAATGCTTTCACAAGATCTTGAGGAAAGTGTTGTCTTTTCTAGGTTTTACTGCTAAGACAGCATTCTGCACAACATATGGACAAGTGAAGTGCTTTCCAGCTTCATGTCTAGGGGAGCAAACCAGCCTAGCTGCTATGCGTGCTCTATGAATTTCACATCGGTTTACCTCTGGCACATGCAAGTGGATATGGGAAGACATGAGAAAGTCATTGTTGGGGTCCTTCTGCATCAGAAAGGCTCTTGCAAATGTGTAAGCTATTTTGGCACTCTCTTTCATTACATCTCCCAGTTGCCCTGTTACTTCAAGGGACCCATCCTTGTTCTCCTTGTCTTTGGGTCGCCTCAGGGATGTTTCAACAAACAGAGTGGAACCTCCTAAGAAGAAAAGAAAAACAACATCCTGAGAAAAGTTAAAGGAAAATCAAACCAGGAGGTTTTGGTGATATAGAAGCAATGTCAGGAATTTGGAACTGGGGCTCTCTGATGATACACTAGCTCTTGGTAAAGGGCACTTGAAACCTGCTCTCTGAATCCCTTCAGGAAGGCTAGCTAGAAATTTCAATGGCACTGCACTGACAGTCTCCATTCATTGCTCTTTTTGACTTCACACTCCACCAATATGGATGCAACCCCTACTTAGTGGAAATAATCAGTTCTTATAATGGTTTCAGGCTCTTCATAGCTAAAAAGTAAGATGAGCTCATCCATAACACCCTTCTAGCCAGTTCAGCCTTCCAGTATTAAGACATCTGTTCAACTTCTCCACGATACTGATCATTTCCCTCTTAACTACTTCAGTTCTACCCAAGGTCAATTAAGAGTATGCAGGGGTCACATCCTTTGCTGTGTGCTGTATTTCCATACTGTTATGCATACAAGCCCCCAAGTTACTAGGGGAGTAATCCAATGAATGGTAAACTAGCCAACTGCACCCACCCCAACAGAGTGCTAGAATACCTCTATCTGCCCTTGACATTGAAAGCCAAGTCAGTGGTGCAACATCACTGAAGAGATACAGCATGCCTCAACTGTGCCATAAGTCAGAACGGTACCTCCTGCTTTTAAGGAAGCAGACGAGGTCTTGTCCTCTCTGAAAGGGCTGATGCTTTTAGTTATTGCTGTTCCTAATGTACATGGTTCATATGGGATATGGAGCATAAAGAGAAAACATGCTGGCCTAAAGCTAAAATGTGCCTGGCTAAGGGAATAAAAAAGGGTCATTTCTTCAAGGAAGAATTAGTCAGGATCTAAAAAGCCACAGAAGTTAATTATACTGGTGCCAGTGGAAGAACTTCACTGGACTCAGCAGGGAAAATTCAGTTTGACTATCACATTCAGTTTTTGAAAATTATATGGAAGTGTAGACATTAACCCAAAAGTCATTTTGTCTTACCCATCGCTGTCCAGGCCAGACCCATCACCACTCCTGGGGGAGTGGTTTCATACATGCGATCCACAGTGAAGACTGGCTTTCCTACAAAGTCCTGCAGGTTTTCAGGTGTTACTTGGACCATCTCTGCTTCTCCACTCACAATTTTATAGGCAGATTTCCTCAATACCTGAGTGAGACAGTAATTTGGTTCTGTAGAAAAAGCTGAGAAGGCTGAAGCACAGTGGTCATGGTTACACACAACTTTCCCTCACCTTTTCTACTTGTTTCTGCAGATTCCTCACCCCACTCTCTCTGCAGTACTGCTTGATGAGAACAGTCAGGACATCTGATGTGATTTTGGCTTTGTTTTCATCCAAGCCACACAGAACTCGTGCTTGAGGGACCAAGTACCTCTGAAAGAAATAATCCCCCACATCCTTCTGTTAGTATTTGTGACAAAAGCCTGGTGGTTCCAGTTCACTCAACTTTATTCTACTATTAGCTCAATGCCGTTTTCTGGAGTCCACAGCCTAAGGAATATCTGCGTTACTTTAACTGGCAGTTCAAATCAGAGGAACTCTGTCCAAAATGCAATGTGCCTAATTTTTTTGGACAGTTGGATGTAAATATGTAAGCCTGAATCTGCCAAAAACATTTTATCAGATGTAATTCACAGCACATCAGTGGCTTCTCTTACCTCTGCAATTGCAAGTTTCTCTTCTGCTACATATCCTGATACATTGATCACTTCCATTCTGTCCCGCAGTGGCTCTGGAATGGTTTCTGTTACATTTGCAGTACAAATAAAAAGTACCTGGAAGTATTACAAGATCCTATTAAGCATTTTTATTAACCGGCTGCTTCACTCTAAGCAATAGTTCCTCAGGTCTGTGTTTCTCTGCCTGACGGGCTGGAGCAAGATCATCATCTCTGTGGAATCTAGTTTTTATTACAGGAAAGGGTTTGGATTTTAGAACTATGTAGTAGGATGTTCCCTACCACCAAAATAAATGTTTAGAAATATACACAGCACAAACTGTGGAATCGAAATGGTCCAATATGGATCAGGAAACTGTTTGCCTGGGGAGATCTAGGTCTCACTTCTAAGTTATTTCTACCTTCTACAAAGTTAGCACAGAAGTGACCCAATTATATATGTATTTCTAATCCATCAATTCTGCAATTAATGTAAGCTGCACAAAAAGTGCAACAGTGTGCAAAGACAACCAATTTCAAAAGCTTGACAGCAGCATGAGGCCAGCTCACTTGATAGCAACCCTGCCAATCATTACGTAGAAGAAAAGTTCCTGCCTTTTCTAGCTTGAGACCATGCATCTTTGTGTCCCTAGCTCTACAGGGAGTTAGGCCTATAGGACACACGCTGGTGATTGTGTTTTGTTAAGCATGTACAGACACTTTGGTTAAAGCCAACTCCTGCAGAGACAAAACTATACGACTCGTGTCTCAATCCCATCTGTCTGACTTTACAACTGACTAAAATATCAGCATCTTTTCACGGACATGAAATCTCTGCATTGATACACATCCATAAACTTCAGCTCTACAACCTCTGCAGAAGAGAAAAATACCTTTGATAAATCCACAGGAACATCAAGGTAATGATCCAAGAAGTTAGAGTTCTGTTCTGGGTCCAACAGCTCTAGAAGGGCTGAGGATGGATCCCCTTGATATCCTCTTCCTATTTTATCCACCTATGGGAGAAAAACTTTAAATGCTCTAAGAATTTTCTCACCACAATAAATTGTCAAAGATTCTTCCTAGGCTTTCTGTGCATTCACCCAAGTCCCCACTATCCTACTGTGTGAGCTCATGACACACCTGACAAGACACAGGACTAAGAGTGTTGTAGAGAAGCACTATTAAGTCTCAGGGAGTGTGCATACAATCAAAAGCAAGTGAGTTATCATGAATTAGTGGGCTGCTACATGTTAAGCTAAGCTAAGCTATATTCACAGACCAGAATACTTATTCCACAGCGGGAGGACTACAGGGTGCTAGCTTATACCACTTCCCTAATATATAAGCTAAGACACTGTCCTTACTCTGCCCAAAGTGCAAAGTGCCTATACAGGCACTCATCGCAGCTCAGCTAGTGACCTTTGCTGCTTTCACAGAATCATAGGCTGAGTGAGGCTGGTAGGGACTTTGAGGTCATCTTGTCCAACCCCACTGCTCAAGCTGAGCCACTTAAGAGCTGGCTGCCCGGGACCATGTCCAGGGTTGTTGTCTCTTTCAGCCTGTTCATGTCCCTCAGAAGGAGAGGTCACGACAGGGCCACTCTCCACTGCTTTTTCTCCCTAAAGAGTAGCGTTAACTAGATGAATATAATGCAATTTGCTAATACAGCCAATGCAAGGCTCCTCACCAACATCACTTAAGTAAAAGTGCCATGACCTACAGTTTTCATTACCTTTCGAATCAGAATACTAATTGGTTACATTACACTGCAACTCATTACCCAGTTTCTTGGTTCCCCATACCATTCCCAAGGCAGCTGCTGCTGGTCTTTCCCAGCCATGGCACACAAGGAGGTTAGAAAGACCCTGAGTCTGTTCTGAACACCTGCTATTATATCCCATCCTTATTTGCTTTTCCACAAAGCAGTAGGCTGGTAGCCCCGACTCATTTATTCTCAAATCAGATGACAAATTGACTGTAAGCATCTTATTCCTTATAGTCTTGCTTTAGATGTGCTGAGAGAGTGACTCTTTCTAATAATCACATAAACGATAGTGGATTTGTGCACAATGATGTTCCCACACCTAGGTAGGAACACAAGAGCTACTGAAGCCTGTGAATATTCAGCCAGCTCCATTAGGATTCTTGCAATCCAAATAGCTACAATATAATGAGAAGGGCACAACTGAAATATCAAAGTTGATGTCCGTTACAGGAAAAGAAAACAAAGGGTCTAAGGTATCACTTTCACCCAAAGAACTTGAAAGCCCAGCCTCATTTAAATAAAAAACCCCTGGGATTTTTAGAAGAGTTACTGCTTCACCTTTCCTATTGGGGTCAAGAATTGATACATGTTTTTAAGAGTAAAATCTAGAAGAAAGACCAAGTACATCACCTCATCAATCAGTATAAGTGGATTCTCTGTCTTGGTCTTCTTCAGACACTGGATGATTTTTCCTGGCATGGCTCCAACATATGTCCTCCTGTTTTACCAGAGACTGTATTTAGGGAACCACTGTAAAGTACAGCACACATCACACAACACAGCATGCAGCTGATGGAACAGGTATATCCTGCTGGGAAACAAGTCTCTATTTCTTCTACACCGATCAAAAGGATTCTCTATGACCATATGACCACCAAGACCCATCTAGTCTGTTTCTAGTAGAGATCAGACATGAATTTTAGCAGAATACTCCTAGACTGCAGTTTTTATCTTAGTTTTAACCACTTCTACATTAGAGGGAAGCAAAGAGGTATGGCTGAGAACAGAGATGTTTGAATAGTGACTTCTCGGGTTTTGGGTAAAGAAACATTAGAAAAGGGAATGTTGCATTCCCTCACTTGATAGGGACAAAAAAGAAAGATCAGCTTAAATCAAAAGATACACTGAAGGAACAAACTGTGAACAGCAAAACACAATCTTTCTGCTAGAGGGAACCAGCACCCAGGAGCATGCAGAAGCAGAGCAAGAGGGTAACAAGAGAGTGAATGCCAAGAAGCACAGAGCAGAACACCCTGAGAAGGTTCAATTAACACTGCAGAACAGCTACTCTTACAAGTTTGAAAACACTGCTAGTTTTCTTTTCAGGTATATGTGGAAGGAAAATAAACCTGTGGCAGGGTCTGATGTACTGCTTTTTGTATTCACGTCATCTTGTTCTCCCCGTGAATATTCTTGTTCCCAAGTTTTCCTCATGCAGCACCTCCCTCCTTGTTATTCAGAAACCAAGTCTCAATCACACCTGAACAGCCCTGTTCAAACTGTCACCATTCCCTAGTGCTGGCATTTATACAGACATGAATTAGTATTTGGCATCAGTCCAATGCTTTTGGGTGGCTCATGCAGCTTTTCAAAGGTCTCCCATAAGCATACACAAGAAGCAGGAAGACTGACTTAGAGACACAAATGATTATGTTCCAAACTCTGCCCTTTGCTATCCTTTTAACCTCTTCCTATATCCCAACCCCTGTCAGCAAGGGTTGGCAGAACAGAAATGAAAATTACAGACATAGTCCAACTGCAGTTAGGTTCCTATTTTGACAACATTAGTAAAAATTGCTGGATAGAGAAACTGCTCAAATTACACTGACCTGTGTCCTTTTATTTCTGCTACATCAGTCATCCCTCCAACACTGAAGCGGAAGTACTCTCTGTTTAGGGCTCTGGCAATGGAGCGAGCAATGCTGGTTTTGCCGACCCCAGGGGGTCCATAAAAACACAGGATCTTCCCCTGGGTGGATCCTCGCAGCTGGCTGACTGCTATAAATTCCTGCAGAAGAGACGAAGCACTAGTAGTGAACAAAGGGCAACTGCAGCAACACCAAAACACGTCTGTTATCAGGTCAAGCAATGATTACAAATTGAGCATCATACACAAAAACAGTCCTCAAATTTGCTGGGGAGGGCAAGGGGAGAAGCTAAATAAGGATACTCTACTGATGCACCTCTTCTCCCTCTGGTTATTTACACACTTGGTTGTCCCTAGGTTTTGTGCTCTGTAATCATCTCACTAGGAGAAGCAGTCTCGCTCTCTCTCCACTGTCTTGAAATAGGAAGACAGACTTCCAGTTCTTCTCCCTGCTTCCCTAGTTCTCACCCGAGTCTCTAAAGCTACATGTGAGCATCTCCTACTGTACCACTTCTTTGCCAAGTTAAACTTGCATCTTGTCACACTCCTATGCTAGGCAACCCTCAAATAACACTCAGCAGTTGAGAAATGAAAAGATCATGGTTCAGAACTGAAGTCTCAACTGCTCATGTGCTTACAGTGAAGAAATCACTGTGCAAGTGAGCAGAGATGCAATTCCCCTGTAACAAGCCAACTTTTTAGCAAAGATGAGCCTTGATCTCTTCCCCCTACAGCACTGAACTCCACAGCAATACTATACAAGGACAATAGCACCAATCTAATTAAGGCTCAAACTTGTATTTCTCAGTACCTTAAAATCATCAACCTTGCTTGCATTGCTACAACTGGGGCATCTCCTATGTGTTGAATTAATCACATCAATAATCAAAGCCACAGACCTGTACGATGCAACTCTTACTTATTTCTGCATAAAGGCTGGGCCTAGTCAGCATGAATAGCGCTGACAAGCAACCTAAGAGACTGATACTCAAAAGGGCTTATCTGCTTGCAAGTGTTCAACAACAGCCTTACCACAAATCATTCAAAATAATAAATCAGATAGTGGGATTTAGTCACAAGTCTTGGGCACTACTAGGGAAAGAAGCCCCCTTTGGCTGTCAGCGAGGAGATACTTCACAACCTTTATCTTTTTCTAGAAGAGACTGGAACAAAGCAATTTAATAAAAGCAAAATTCCAGGATGTCTAAGAATTTACTATTCATTATATATAACAACATCGTACTGTTAGCTTAGGAGATGCTTATATGGCTTCTGTGCACAATAATTACTGAGGGGGCCTAAGTACCATCACTGCTGTCCCCAAGGTAACACAAAGCTCTACTATATATAGCATGTGGGAACATTAAGAGAAACTACCTTACTACACTCTTTGGAAGGAAATGGCCAAGTTGAAGGTTAGCTACATCAACAGCTTCGCCAAATCTGCTAAGCTCTCACCACAATTTGTTAATGCAAAGTCAGTTACTGCACCTGTCTCCCTGCCCCTAGGCACTTTCATACACTTGCCCAGTATGATACAAATCCTGCCAGCACTGGGATTGTCTTTCACTGCTTGAATGCATTAGCTGGCTACAAGGAGGAGACTATTCCTGTCCCCTGGGAATGAAGGTGGTTCCCACAGGAAGTTGCTGAAGTTGCTGCAACCTGTTGCAAGTATCTCCTCTTATCTAAAATAGCTTCCCTAATCACAGCAAGCACAGGCAGGACATCCTCAGGCAAAAGTGAAACAAGTTGTGGAACAAGGCAACACTGAAAACTACCCTGCCTGCTTATTATGAGGGCTGTATTGCACAGACTATAAACCCTTCAGCATCAAACACAACTGTTGAGGGATGGGTAAAAGTTGTGAGGCAAACATGCATCTTAGTTAACTTATGCCCTCTTAATTTTAGAGTTGAGTAGAGGTTCAGTATGTTTTGGAAAGGCAGTACCTTTGCCAGTCAAGCAGAACAATTTTAATAGTCTCTGAACAAACTCATTAAAATCCAGAGACTGCTTCCATTAGACACTTACTCACTTGTTCACCATTAAGTAGCAGAACAGTATACTGCAGTTCAAAATCAGAATATGACCTTCATTGCCTCAAGTAATTAAACACACTAACTGAACATCAGAACATTCCATTCTTTCATGCAGCTTTTTGTTTGATCCATGAATTAACACAATTCAATGGAGAGCTGCAATCTGAAACACAGGCAAAATGCTTGATGCTAAGCAGAGTGTGAAATAGGCCACAATGCCTATTCCTGCCTTACCAGAATTCGCTTCTTGACATCATCCATTCCATAATGATCCTCCTCCAGAACTGCTTGGGCTCTGGTCAGCTCCAGGTTCTCCTCGCTACACTTACCCCATGGGATGGAAGTCAGCCAGTCCAAGTAGTTCCGTGTAACACTAACAGAAACACACAAGTGAGAGTGATTTGACAACAACCAGCTTATGACTTCTTCCACAGCCTTCCAAAATAACCGCATCCAGAACAAGTGGGATATGAGCTACTCATGGAAGGGAGACTATGAAAATAACATCACTATCTGGGCAGTCATTGCTAACCTTTTGTTATGGTCTTCATTCTCTTGTCTGTTCATCCCTGCCCCCCTCCAAAATCAAAGATTTTTTTTCACAGCTTTTGCTTTCCTGAAACAAAGAACCTCCAACGTACCATGCAAAGACCTAGATTTCTGCACACAAATTCCCTGTATGATCTTTTGGTCTCGGGCTGGTTCCTGTCTGAAGATGAGCAGGATTGTTTGTAAGCTCTGCACTACTGTCAACTGTTTGGATCAGGTCAGGAAACTTAAAAGGTAAAAAAACCAGTTTCCTCATTTCCCCAGTGGACCAAGACAATGTAAACAAGAAAGGTTCCTGGCTCAGAAGCAAGGAAACACAGCTGGATGTACAACATGACAGAGAAAGATTTAAGACTGGGGGATAAGGATGTTGGTGTGGAAGCTAACAGTAGAGATAATCAGTTTAAACAGACTGCTACTGAGGAGAACACAAGTGTGTAAAAACAGCACTCATCTATTCTAAAACTCTGCACACCCAGATCAGTGATTCAAATGTACAGGGAGGTCTGTAAGATGCACTAAATAGTAAATTGTGTGCAGTCATGAACACAGAGCACAGCCTCCTCGTGCTTGGCTGGCTGGTCCCAGGATTCACTCTACGGCAACTGCCACACAAGAGCTTTGGCTTTTTTCTCCCAAGGTCTTCCTTTGCACTTTCCTACCACTGTTACTACTTGGAGGGAAAGGTACTGTGCTGGCCGTGAAGCCCAGTGTGTCTTTCCTAGCTTTCTCCCTCCTCCTCCTCATGTATAATTATCAAGATGTTTCTCATCCAAATCACAAGTATGCTCTAAAACAGTCTTTTACTCCATAAAAGATACTTTAGAAGCAAAGATCCAGGACATTAAAGTGCTGATGACTACACTGACTGCTGTAGCACAAACCACGTCAACAGACAAATGTTCAAAGAAAGCTCAGGTTCTGACAATCTACGTTGTGGATTATGTGGCAAAAGCTATTCACTACTTTGCAATTCCAGCCCTGCCCCAACATTTCAGGGACCACCTCAGGTAGCTTGGCCAATGTCATGTGTTAGCAACTAGCTTCTCTTCTCTTGCATCTAATGAAAACACCCAAGTACAAGAGAGAAGAGCTAAAATTCAGGGCTGAAGGAATCACTGCACATTTCTTGAGGTGGAATGGACTGCACAGTTCTTATCTACAGCATTAGGTTGCAAGAGAAGACCTAAAATGATCAAAAGAATCATAGAATTGTTTAGGTTGGAAAAGACCTTGAAGATCATTGAGTCAAACTGTCGACTCAACACCACCATGCCCACTAAACCATGTCATGAAGTGCCACATCTACATGTTTTTTGAACACCTCGAGGGATGGTGACTCCACCACTTTCTTGGGCAGTCTGTTCCAATGCCTGACAACCCTTTCAGTGAAGAAATTTTTTCTAATATCCAGTCTAAACCTCCCCTGGCACAACTTGAGGCCATTTCCTCTCCTCCTATCACTTGTTACTTGGGAGAAGAGACCAGCACCCACCTCTCTACAACCTC